>JBBYHO010516358.1:5356-19145 GCA_038382025.1 Adansonia gregorii | reverse complement strand
CCTTTCTGTTGCCAGAGACTGGCAATTTGTACTTCTTTAGCATTGTTTTACATCCGCTACTAACATCGTAAAATATTATTCTTGATACTCCTCTTCCTCCGCATAGTCTTCCTCATCGGCAGTGGCATCCTGGTACTGCTGATACTCCGACACCAGATCGTTCATGTTGCTTTCAGCCTCGGTGAATTCCATCTCATCCATACCTTCACCCGTGTACCAATGCAAGAAAGCTTTTCTCCTAAACATAGCTGTGAACTGCTCACTCACACGCCTAAACATTTCCTGAATTGAAGTCGAGTTCCCAATGAATGTCGATGCCATTTTCACGCCGTTTGGAGGGATATCACACACAGTCGATTTGACATTGTTTGGAATCCATTCCACAAAGTAGGATGAGTTCTTGTTCTGGACATTCAGCATCTGCTCATCAACTTCCTTTGTGCTCATTTTGCCTCTGAACATAGCTGAGGCTGTAAGGTACCTCCCATGGCGCGGATCAGCTGCACACATCATGTTCTTGGCATCCCACATTTGCTGAGTGAGCTCAGGCACGGTCAAGGCTCTGTATTGCTGGGATCCGCGAGAGGTAAGAGGTGCAAAACCAACCATGAAGAAGTGAAGTCTAGGGAAAGGAATGAGATTCACTGCTAGCTTCCTAAGATCAGAGTTTAGCTGACCAGGAAATCTCAAACAACATGTTACTCCAGACATTGTAGCAGATATCAAATGGTTCAGATCCCCAACTGCGCAAATAAGAACACAGAAAATTAGTTCGATCCAAATAAAACAATACATAAAACCCAGAAAGGAAAAATGATAGATGTTCTTACAGCTCGGATTGGTGAGTTTAAGGGTACGGAAGCAAATGTCATAGAGAGCCTCATTGTCAAGTACCATACATTCATCTGCATTTTCAACAAGCTGATGTACAGATAAAGTAGCATTGTAAGGCTCAACCACTGTATCTGAGACCTTTGGAGAAGGAAAAACAGAGAAAGTAAGCATCATCCTGTCAGGGTACTCCTCTCTGATCTTTGAAATCAAAAGGGTTCCCATACCAGATCCTGTTCCTCCTCCCAGGGAATGGCAAACCTGAAACCCTGTTGTTCAAAAAACATACAACCATACTAAGTCGAAGAAAACAGACATAAAAACAAAACAGAAGAAAAGAAAAGAAAAGAAGAAAACTTACCCTGCAAGCACTCACAGTTTTCGGCCTCTTTTCTGACAACATCAAGAACAGAATCAATAAGTTCTGCACCTTCAGTATAATGGCCTTTGGCCCAGTTGTTTCCGGCACCAGATTGTCCGAAAACGAAGTTATCGGGTCTGAAAATCTGACCATAGGGACCAGACCTAAGACTATCCATGGTACCCGGTTCAAGGTCCATGAGGACAGCCCTGGGAACAAACTTTCCACAACTTGCTTCATTGTAATAGACATTGATCCTTTCAAGTTGAAGATCAGAGTGCCCATTGTGCTTTCCGATTGAGTCAATGCCGTGTTCGGCACAGACCACTTCCCAGAACTTGGCACCAATTTGGTTACCGCATTGGCCTCCCTGGATATGAAGGATTTCACGCATTTTCAGAAAATTTGGTTTTAAAAAAGAAAAAGGAAAAACAGAGAAAACGAGAGGGCTAGAGGTAGAGAGGAGATAGGGGCGAGGACGAAGGGATATTTATAGAAAAAGCAAGGGGCTAACGGTAAGTTTCTCGTGAGTTGGAGGGGAAGGGATCATTTGATGTGAACTGAGTTGTTTTTTCTTATTTTATTTCATTTTTTCCGTTGTCCAAACGGGACGTAAATTAACGGTCATATTAGGGTTGAGGGCATGTGTGGTTGAATTTTGAATTTCAAAATGAGGCAAACTGCTGGAATAGATTACTATTATTAACTAATTGGTTTAATGAATTCTCTTTTGTTATCGGCAATGGCATTTATGGAAATTACCCATTATATGTTCCCAATTTGGAATATAATATCATTACATTATACGAATAAAAAATATATGCACGTTATATAATATCAAAATTTATTTAATATAAATTATTAAAATATTAAAAATTTATATAAATATTTAATGTTTTAAATATTATTATAATACATAGATACCATCAAATCTATACATAATATTACGAAGCATAGGCTTCGTTAAGCGTCGATAGAGATTAATAATAATTAATTTTGGCTCTTTATCCAAATTTTGTATCTCTTTTCTTTCTTTGTTGTGAGTAAACTAATACATCATCATTAAATTAGGGAATTTATTTTCTTAAAATGGTTTAATTCCATTTAAACAAGATATTGCTCAGAAGCAGATAATATATAATGTAAACAGCTTGTTACACATCATATGTCATAGTCAATTAAACTGCAGGAGGCTGGAATTATTTTAGCATGGAAGAAAACTAGTTGATAACAGTTACATAGCAAAGCAAAGTACAAAACTGTTATAATGCAAGAATAATTATGCTTATAAATTATAGTATACGTTTGTATATATTTTCATGTATTACACAATATATTAAAAATTATTATATACTAATATAAATTCTAATATATTAATAATTATATTTTATTGTGTTTTATTTCTATGTTTCGATAATTATATCCCACTCAAAATTACTACATCTAATCAATCACATGGACATTTCACTCTCTAATCTCTTGAGTACAAGCAATCAACCAAATTTATTTTGAGCCACATGAAAAACCCACAGTATGAGTAGCTTAAATAATTGAGAAACAATCTCTTTTAAGTTGAAAGTCGGCCTAGGTGCTACCTACAATTTCAACCATTCCAGGCAAGGACACGAGCCCCAGCAAAACCTAACCGGGTAGTAGTCCTTCAAATACACCTCCCACTTGTATCCAACAATGTAGAAGCTGAAAAGATTGATGATGATCAGACATGGTGACACGTGTCTCCGTCACCACCGAGATCGTATGTCTCTCGCATATGACCCTGGCTGTAGGAGTTACATAAGCCCTGTCTGCAATAACATCAGAAGAGAACTTGTTGAGGAAGAAAGAATGAGCAAAGAAGGCTGGACTGCACTCATATGATTGGGCGTTGCACAATTGAAACCTTTGGCCCTCTGGAAAATCTCATCTGGAACCGATGCTGCTCCACTTGTCACACTGACTTTTACGGGTTGAAAATCTCTTCCTATCAACAAAAAAGTATCATTCGAATAATTAAAGAGGCTGCAGGAGTGTAAACATGAAAGTTCTATATGTGCCAAGTATCAACTTTTGCAAGCTAGCAGGTGAGATCTGCCTCTATGGTATCCTGAAAACAGAAAGATATTCCCGCAGAATCCTCCTTACAAATCATATTAGAGGATTCTCGCGATCAGCATTTGCCATTGGTAACAAACTGAGCTGAGATGATTTGAAATGGTAGATTATGGAAATGACAAACTACGCCAAGGGTCTAATAATAAAAACGCAAGTATAGTTTAACCGATTTAATAGCTAGATACAGCACATACTTATATCCTGATTTCAAAGACCATAATCAGGAAAATATCCCTCCCGATGGATTTCAGCATTAGAAGTTATCAAGTGTCATAGAAATAGTCTTTCTTCACCCAAATGAGGACAAGAAGCAACAACATTGGGTTTAATATATATAATGGACAAGACATATCTAAATATCATGTACCGGATCATCAAAACTAAGTCAGCTGGTGAAAGAATTTTTTGAACAAGAGTAACTTTGGGATAATGCCACTATATAGCTATATTAGCAACATATATCGGCATCCTTACCATTTAATAATAGCAATTTTGTGAGTTTAACAGAGAACTGCTTCCATGAATGTCTCACATTTTAGTAAGCCACGAGATCCGCAAGTTGCACAAGGAATCTTTCCTTTTCTATCACATTTTGTGCATCTGCAGAGATATACTCGTCAGTGGAAAAAGTTAATCACGTAAAAATCTCATGCTTCAGAGACTATTATATGGTAGGAAGTAAAAATAACATGCGAGATTAGGAAGTAATCAACTACAAAATCAATGGCTACAATGTTCAACATGGGATTCATTACCCAAAGAACATCGGGTCAGGTTTGGCCCAATAGAGTGGGTACTCAAGGCCCAACGTCCGAAAGCCGATAAGAACATACACGTGTATCATCTCCTAACCCCTGTGTGTGTGTATATATATATATATATATATATATATATATATATATTTATATTTATATATTTTCGCTCTCTATCTTTGGCGAGGGTTTTGTTTTTTCGCAGACAAAGCGGCAGACAGGCTTCTTCGGGACGAAAATGGTGAAAGGTCGCCAAGGAGAGCGCGTCAGGTTTCATTTCCTCAATCCCAAATCTTGTTTTTCTTAGTTTCGTCAATCTTCGTTCTCATTTAGTATTTATTTTTTCTGTTTAATAGGCTCTACGTTCGTGGAACCATTCTGGGCTACAAGAGGTAACAAAAAAGTTATTTTCTTCTGATTTGTTGATCTGGAAAGGGAGTGATTGGATTGATGTTTAAGAATGGGTTTTCGGTTTTGTTAAAGGTCCAAGTCGAACCAGTATCCGAACACATCACTGATCCAGATCGAAGGAGTGAACACGAAGGAAGAAGTAGGATGGTACTGTGGGAAGCGAATGGCATACATTTACAAGGCGAAGGTGAAGAAGAACGGCTCTCATTATCGTTGTATTTGGGGTAAAGTAACAAGGCCTCATGGTAACAGTGGCATTGTTCGTGCTAAGTTCAAGTCTAATCTCCCTCCTAAATCCATGGTAATGAAACAATTTGTAATCAACTAAGTAGCCTTTTTATTAGTTTTTTTTTTGGCTGATTTAAGTTTCTTTTCTTTTTTTGGTTGAATAGGGTGATAAAGTGAGAGTTTTCATGTATCCCAGCAACATTTAAGGTAACTTGTACGATTCTTTCACTCCTAAGAGTTTATGAGATTTAACTGTATGTTACATTTTATGTGTAGTTGAGAACTCATTCCATTATGTTAGCATTGTAGTGAACTGATGCTCATTTTGGATTGTTAAACTGTTGAGGATAGCTTCCTGTCTCTAGATGATGAAATCAATTTTGAACTTTATAGTGGATTTTCCTTACTAAAGTGGTGACAGTGACTAATGAGACTCTGGAGTGATTACTGAAAATTGTGCTAAAATATAGTTAAAATATAGAGTGCCTTTTTTTTTTTTTTGGAAAATGTTTTTCACATTTTCGGGTGTTTGTTTTGTGGAAAATAGCTTGGATAATGAAAAATGAACTATGGATCACTAACAGGTTAACTCATTTTGAAAAATGAGCTTCTAATCAATGGAGAACTACGCATTACAAAAGCATAAATCATTGTTCTAAAGTTGAAACAAAGCAAAAGTGATCCTTCTTAAGTTTAGGGATATATGCCATGAAAGATCAATTTTTACATTAGAGATCAATCCCAAATAATATAAGCAAAAATCAGAGCAAAAAAGGTTGATCCTTAAGTGTAGGGATTGATATATATATATATATATTATCAATGCAGATTTTTTGAAAAAAATATTTTTCAGAGAATCATTAAAACAACATAAATTTTTTTTTTCAATAGCTAAGTTCATTTTTTGAAAGTCATTTCCATGACAAACCAGTCTTTATACTTCGTATTGATCTTCTCATCCGATTAGTTAATTATATATTTTACTTAAATGGATTTGTATGTCTGTTCTTGGTAGGATGGAAACCGATCAGATTGGCATTTTTTGCATACATTTTCCTTTTCCTGTTATATGGTCATTCATTTTATTTATCAATCTTTATTTTTGTTGTTGCATTGCAGTGGGACTATGGAGATCCTAGATTGGCGTTGCAAGTGGATAGGTTAGGCTTGAGTTAGGACTGAATCTCAATTTAGAGTTAAATTTAGCTGTTTTGTATTTGAGAGATATACTTCCTAGCTTGCTTTCATTTGTATGGTGTTTTTCAGAACTTTCGGTACTTATGATAATGATTATGGTTGATTCTAAAAGTGGAATATTTGTTATTGATCAACTATCAGTATTTGGATCAAAAAACATGAAAATTTTGTCATATTGATATGAGGGTTTTTGTTAATGTAGTTATTTATTAATCAATTAAAGGAATGTCTTCGCCTTGGTATAGACCTGCTGGCTGGGCTTGGCGTAGTTCGGAAAAGAAAAATTGAAATGTAAACCTAAACTTGATGGCCTAAATCACCTGTTACAAAAAAGCAAATTATTTTATTAAAATTAAATAAAAATATTTTTAATTAAATAAAACGTAATTTGGGTCTAAATTGAGATGGCTTGGATTGGGAAATGTCATATTCAAACTTGGGTTGACTTTTGTTGGTTTTTGACTAGGCCTATTTTGGTGTTGAATCGTATAATATAACTGTTGTTTAAAGAGAGTTTGAGTTTTCGTCGGTTTCTGAGTAGGTTTATTTTGATACTCGAACCAATAAAAAGGAAAAAAAAAAAAAGCAAAGCTCTTAAATTTATGGGAAAATATGCTTTTCAAATGACAGAGGGCTTTTGGTATGTTTGGTTTATTATCGTAATTATTTTATTGTGGATTGATTTGGTATGCTACAATGTTGTAATTATTTAGTTCGTTGAATGTTTATTTTGTGGAATAAAAGAATTTAGTTTTATTCTGCTATTGAATGGTTATTTCGACTTTGAACGAGATCAAGGTAGTCAGTATTGTATCGATAGACATATTATTTTTATTTTGGTATTGATACATATTTGTATTGGTATGTTTCGGTGTATCATTTTAGATTTATCAGAGTTTGAATATTTTTTATTTATATATATGTAAAAAATATTTTTAAATACGAAATAAATGAGATTAAATAAGTTTCATATATAAAATATTCATCAATTGTATATAATATTTTAAAAAACTTCAGCAAATATAAGAAGATCAATATCAATCAAGTAGTAAGTTAAAATGTTTTAATGATTATTAAATTTATGAATAATTACGTTTAATATTTATCAAATTTATGAGTAATTATGTATAATATTTATCAAATTTAAGATCAATACCAATTTAAATTTTTTTATATGCTTATGTTATGTACTGATTGATACAGTTATTTTCGATTGATATAACCGAAATATGTCGATACCTACTAATAATGTTGGTGCAGATCAAAACTAAGATCGAAACAGAATTAATTATTGCTGACACAATTATATAACGTAAAGGCACGTGCTGATCGGTATGACAGATATCGGTATAATACAGATAATATCGGGTGAGATACAAAATTATTCTAAAAAATTTGAGTTCCTTTTATTGAGAATTTAAATTTTATAATATTCTATTTTACTTAATTATATTACTATTATTATATTCTATCCAAACTTTATTTTATTTTTATAAAATAAATATTTAATAATTTTATTCTATGGTTAACGAATCCAACATGTACTCGATAGTTCTTGTTTCACCCAAACACTTGAAAACCATGTTTTCGAGGCTTTTAAGTTTCAAAGAAGTTGAAAGCCACATTTTTCAGGCGTTTAAAGAAGTATAAACCAGGCGCTGGACTTTAGTCAATTACGGCTGCCAATCACAGAGCATGTATCTTCATTCTTGACAAAGTTGCCGGTTGCGATGAAGTTTGCTTTTTCTTTGACTTGTTAACTATGGTTAATGGCCACGAAGCACGATAGAGATTATTTAAAGTGATTGATCAACGTGCAGCAGTCAAAAAATAAAATAAAACAAAATATGGTAAATATCTGCTCTCAAAAGTACGTTCAAAATCTTAATGTATTTGATTGGTATGCGACGATGTGCTGTCTAAACATAAACCTATGCACTATTGTGTAAAAGCTTCATTAAGTGAAATTAATGATATGACGTAATTTTATTTATTTAATTATTTTTAAATATATTTTAAAAACTACGTATCCATCTTATTAATTTTTGAGTGAAGTTTTTTACATTGCATAATATTATAACATAATTACCCTAATAATAAAAATAATAATAAGATCGAAACTGATTGGCCTCAAATAGAGAAGGTCAGACTTGTTTTTGTCTTGATTGAATTTAAACCATTTTTATTATTTTAAAATAAAAATTTATTTTATTTGAATAACAATTCGGATCACCCGTCTTATGTACGGTAAATAATTGGTTGAATGCCGGCACGGCATAACGAAGTAAGGAAGAAGGCGCAACAGAGGCAGAGCAGACCAACTTGCGAAGAATCACTTTTCCCGAGATTCCGCATTTCCTTCCCTATCTCCTCCTCTCTTCTTTTATAAAGCAAATAATAAAATCTTAATTGATTTTAAATTCCTCTGTTTCTATCCTTTCCATTTTCTTCTGCTGAGAAGAGAGAGATTTTGAAAATGGTGGCTGATCAAAAGGGTAAATCTGATATCTCCTTCGCCGGAACCTTCGCCAGCAGCGCTTTTGCTGCTTGCTTCGCTGAGGTATCAGTATAATATCTCTACCCACCCATTTGTTTTTCTTGTTATTCCTCTTCTTTGCTTTGATCACGATTTTTTGTTCTCTTTCTCTGATTTTGGCATCTTGGTCTTCCGTCTTGCTGTTTTTGGGTGACTTGAAATGTACCCAAAATACTAGCTTGATCGGTGATTTAATTGTAAATTTGTATGCAAGAAGCCCCTTTTTTTTAATCAAAGCAGAGATTTGACAGGATCGACTGAAGTTCACTTTTTTTGTTAAACAAAAGTTGGATGAATAAAGATGTTGATTTGGAGATCTTCCGTGTTAAATTTCAAGTTCTTTCGACATTTCCAACAATTTGGTTTATTTCACTACAACTTTGACCGCTAAATTCGAAAAAATTTATGTGTGATATAAAAAATGTTTGACTTCCTGGATAATGAATTGCAAAAATCGTATGAAATTTATACAATCTGGCCACTGCCAAATCAGTTTATAGATAGGGGATTGAGAAAGATTCCTGTGATTCAAATTGTTGGAAGAAATATTGTTGCCTTAATATGAGTTTCCGTTTATATTATTACTGTTCACTTGAATTATTCAGATATGTACAATTCCTTTGGACACTGCTAAAGTTAGGCTCCAGCTTCAGAAGAAAGCTGTTGGTGGGGATGCAGCGGCCTTACCAAAATATAGGGGTTTGTTAGGTACGGTTGGTACTATTGCTAAGGAAGAAGGTTTAGCGGCCCTCTGGAAAGGTGTTATACCCGGACTACATCGCCAGTGTCTTTTTGGTGGCTTGAGAATTGGGATGTATGAGCCTGTGGGTGTCGAGTCTTCTTCTCATATAAACTTATTGTGTATTTTATGTGTGTTTGTTTTCTTCTTGATATGATCACAGATAGACTTTTAATTGTGGCAGGTTAAGAATTTTTATGTGGGAAAAGACCATGTTGGAGACGTTCCTTTGACCAAGAAAATACTTGCTGCCCTTACAACTGGTCAGGAATATGGAGGATATGGCTGGGATTACTTGTTATTTTTTGCAAATTTATCCAAGACGAGTGCTCTACTTTAGTTTTTTGTTTGAACAGGTGCTCTAGGAATTACAGTGGCTAATCCAACTGATCTTGTGAAAGTTAGACTTCAGGCTGAAGGGAGATTACCGCCTGGAGTACCTAGGCGGTATTCTGGGGCACTTAATGCTTATTCCACTATTGCTAGACAGGTTAGATATGTATCGGGGAATAAAGAGATACCAATTTTCCAGTTTGTTACTGGAGTTTTACTGTTCTGTTTGCATCTTGATTTTCTAACTCTAGGAAGGAGTCTTGGGTCTTTGGACTGGGCTTGGACCCAATGGAGCACGGAATGCTATTATAAATGCTGCTGAACTTGCAAGCTATGATCAAGTAAAGCAGGTAAAGTAATAATAAAAGCTCATAGTTATTGTCATATTGAACTTCATGTTTCAAAACTGATTCTTCTTCTGTTTTTTCTAATGGTCATCTTTCATTGCAGACAATTTTGAAAATCCCTGGATTCACTGATAATGTTTTCACTCATCTCCTTGCTGGTCTTGGGGCAGGATTTTTTGCCGTCTGTATTGGTTCTCCAGTAGATGTGGTATGCCATCAAAGTTCACATTTTGCCCTTTTCTCTAATTTTTTGGTAGTATATCTTTCTTTGCAATGAAATTAGTATGTTAATGTATGAAGACAGGATTATGCATTGTAGCATGTATGTGATTATCGGACTAGAATTTGTCTGTGCTAACTAGGTATGTTTAGCATTATATATTGCTGTCAAATTTTCTCAGATGCTATGAGAAGTTTCAATATGTTTTGCAATCCATGTAAATTGAATTCTAAGTAATCCTTTTGGAAGTAATATTGTGGTGTCTGTATAGATGAGAACTTATTTGAATTAAGGTCTGTTTTTCATTTCACCTAGTCAGTGAGATGCATATGCATCTTGTTTGTTTTATAAGCTGGTTGAATGTGTTATTTTCTTATCTTTTACAATGGCTGTAATTTCAAGCAAATTTGATGGGTTTTAAACTTTTTTCCCCTGCAGGTTAAGTCGAGAATGATGGGAGATTCAGCTTACAAGAGCACACTTGATTGTTTCATCAAAACTTTGAAAAATGATGTATGTTTGCTTTCTTTGATTTTATTTCTCCTTTTCTAGGCATCTTGTCACAACAATACCCTAAACTCGGCTTTATACCGAGTTATAGAAATAATTATGCATGGAAATTGATCATGTGTTATTAACTGCAAGTTGGTTCCATTTCTTCTTCCATTGTATATGAGTTATAGTTATGACTTATTCTGATTTACTAGTTATATTATTTATTTTTTTGCAACTGAAAGCATGGAAAAAGAGGGGGCAAAAAAGTTCATGTCCTTTCTACACGTGCATATTAAAAAATTTGTTGCTAGTTAGGGTTGTGACGGTTTAAAAGTGGACAAGCATAAAACTTACAGCATTCATTATCTTTTGCAGGGACCTCTAGCATTTTATAAGGGTTTTATCCCGAATTTTGGACGGCTAGGATCCTGGAATGTGATCATGTTTCTTACCTTAGAACAGGTGACATTGCCAACTTTGCTTTTCACCCATATGCTGGATATTTACTTTTCCCATTTGCAGAGTTATGCCTTTTCATTTTCTCAATTTCATCTCCCTCACAGGAGGTTAAATCGAGACCTATTTTGGCAGTCAGATTTGACAATTTCTCATGTTGGCCTATGCAGACTATAGTTAATTGTTCTCTTCGTAAAAACTGTTCATGAGCTATCTTATAATTCTTGCAATAACTAGCTGATTAAGGACCAAGGACCGCTACTTTGCCTGGACTGTTTATAAATGCGCTTGTATTTGTATATTATGGCTTGCTAGCTTATCTAAAATATTTCTTTCTTTTCTACATTTGTGGACAGGCGAAGAAATTTGTCAGAAATCTAGAATGCTCTTGAGCTTTAAAATAGATGACCATGTCAATCCCACAGAACAAGGATTTCAAGTGGGACTGCCATTGAAGTTTTACAGAGAATAATAGAAATTTATCTTATTCCCCCAAATATTATTCATGTCATTTTGCTAATTTGAGACGAATTATGGCAGGGGGATTTGAAATTTCACAAACTTTTAAATAATTTTTTGTTATGATTATTTTTGTAGGACTGCTGTAATCATTTGTTATCCGATTGATATTCTGAAATTGCCAATCAGACAGAAATTTGTCATCATACTTTTTGTTTCCTCCTTTGTACCTAAGCAGTTGTTTTTGATGAGGTTTGTCGTTTTTCATAGGTGTAGATTATCTAAACATGGTCGTTCTCTCTCTCTCTCTCTCTCTCTCTCTTTTGTTCTTTTCTAGCTTCCATAACATCTCCCTGGTCAAAAACTTTTGAACTTGCATGGCAGGAGTAATAATAGAGAGAGGAAAAATATCACGTCAGTCTCAGAATCCCCAATGCCAAAGATGATGGAACTTTGTACCTGCTGTTGCCACTCGCACGCGGATCAAAAGGAAAACAAAGTTCAAAGAAGGAAGAAAAGAGACAAAAGGAAATCATCTTAACTTCTGCCTCCCTAAGATCCATTTCCGGATTTTGTTCGCAAACTTAGAATCAAATTTGATAAACAATTGCTGCATTTTTCCTGCACCCAATTATGACATATGAATCAAGTAGTCTTCGTATCTCTCATGGAGTGCTGGAACTGTGAGAACAACGACGTGGCCTGGCAAAAGGTAAAACATTTAATATTACTGGAATCTGAGATAGATATATATATATATATATATTCTAGCTCTCTTTAGAATTAAAATTATTAAGAAACAGAACTTCCATCGGAACTTGAAAGTAGTCTGAGAAAAGTCGTCCTAAACTCGATCCTCCCCTACCTGTAAATAATAAATAATAATAACAATAATAAATTGGAATTAAAACTTAGTGGTGTAACCCAAAGTAAGGAAATCAGTGAAGCCACAAAGAAGAGGAATCAGCAACAAGTATGCAACCACCTTGAAGAACAACCTTGCATCTTTGGCCAATGCAATATCTTGAGAAACGGAGATGATATCGTTTACATGGGCTCGGATGAAGGCTCCCACTTCATTTACCGTTTTAGATACAATTCTGGAAGAGGTGAAGCAGGCCTTTTTAAGACAACAGTAAGTAAAATTCAGTTGCCAGTTTCTAATTGCCAAAAATGGGAAATTCATATCAGTTCAAGGACATGGTAATTAATACTTTTTTAAACATTATTTTTCCTCAAAATATCAACATTATTGCATTTAGTTTTTCATCAAACATACACCAGAAATGGTTCATAATGTGATGCCATGCGCAACCAACTAAGAATGTGAAGGAATAAAAAAAACGAAGCTTAGTGCATGAGCTTATGACATCTGAGTTTTGAGTAGCAGAGCTGCATTAATTACCGATTTAGACTTGCAGCAGCTTTGGCCCAGAGAAATAGAATGGCAATGAGAAGGAGTCGGACGCTAGAGACAATTGATAACAGAGTGTTGCCAGATTTCTCAAACTCCAACCAAGCAGCCAGAGTGACAAACAAGATCCCCACAGTCAAATTCCCTCGCCTCCACTACGTTATATCCGCAACTGTTTAAAGCAAAAACAATAATCAATCTTTATGGTATGCATAAGGTCTTAAAAACAACTGGTAACTGCACTAAAGAAAAAGTCACCTACACCACAGAGCAACATCTTTGATCCTACTGAATCCGGGTAGCAGAAGTTACAGAAAGGATCATTGAAGATCCATTTCACAGTGAAAGAAATACTAAACCCATGAAAAATTCTATTGGGATTCAATCCAGCGTATCAAAATAAAATTCAAAAGAAAAACCCAATACGGAAATAGTGAGATGCTTTACCTAAACCTCATCCAGGGGTCTCATGAACAGTTCTCTTTCTGTTAAACAATCGATTTGGTGAACCCATTCACATGGAACTGGAAGTAGACCCTTTAGAAGAGTCAAATATCAGATCCTTTAAACCCAAAATATTTTAGATGGCTTTGACATGATCATCAGACTTCAGATGAAATATATATATATATATATTTATAATAGGTTTCTTAACCTTCTGCCAATGTCCTTTAAATTATATAGGGATGGCCGTTGAAAGGCAAGGTGGCCGGTCACAGATTCCAGCCTAAAAGCATCATCCCACTCATGCCTTCTCCAACTTTTCTTCTATTCTATTCAATATTTATTTCAAATTCCCACTATTTTCCAAAAAAATAAAGTCTAAATATTAGCATTGAACCATTATTAATTAAACTTTGGAAATAGATAAATTCAATAATAATAATAATAATAATAA
>JBBYHO010516336.1:3963-19148 GCA_038382025.1 Adansonia gregorii | reverse complement strand
TCTACCTGGAGTTCCAGATACTTGGAATCAAATACTTTTAGCACATTTGGAGAATTTTCTTTTTCACCCCGCCCCCCTCCCCTCCAACCAAAAAAAAAAAAAAAAAAGAACCCATCTGTTTCAAAAGTTGTTTCATTTGTATTTGAAAGTTATATTTTTTAGCAAATGAAGTGATTTCCTTTGTTTTTTGTGATAACCTGTTACAAAGATAGCAATTGTAAGTTCAAATCAATCAAGAATTAAATGTATATTTTGTTTTTTTTTTTGGGGGTAATTAAGTGTATGTCTTGGGTTCAAGTCAAATAACGCTAAAGATGTGTTTCAGTGAAATGGATATTAAACTCCAAAGGGCACCAACAATTTTATTGGAGATTTGAGAAACTTGACATGAAGGCTTCAATAAAAACTAAAAAGAAGAGAAGAAAGTTGCTACCAAAGTAGTTTGTCCGCTACAAAAAAAAAAGTAAAAATGCTCTCTATCTATTGAAATTATTGTATGGGGTTTGTCCTATGACATCCCATTAAATTACAAGAAGAATGAGCAACTCAATGACTTAATTTCTTTGACCATAATTACTCAAATTCTGAAATTCAATAACTGCCTTTACCAAACTTTTCAATGAACTTGTCAAGAGCAAACTCGATTTTTGCTTTATTTTTTAGTTAAACTTTGTTCTTGAAAAGTTTGTACATATATTTTATGTAATTGCGAATTCACTTTCCGTTTTAATATAGTAGGCCAGTAGTAAAAAATTACCCATATATATATATATATATATAAAATTTACCTTGTACCCTTTCTAATAAAGTCGCAGCTTTCAAGTTATTATTTGTAAATGATAATATGTAAAGAACATATTGAAATTGCATGATTGAAATTTTCTATATCATTAAAGATGTGAAAATGCAATCTTCTTTTAAGTTGGTGAAAATAAATTTAGTGATGAAATTACAAAATAGTTTCTTCTTCGGTGACTCTAGGTCTACCATAAGAAGAATCAGTCTCATTGGCAAAGGCACATAGACCTTAACTAACTTTTCTTTAGATCAGACACAGTTTTCCGGCCGGTGAATCAAAGGCCAGGGAGCCTTGAATCCCTGACTCATCTACTCAGCTTCAACGCAGTGTTGATATTTGTCCAAAAAACAAAAAACAACAAGCAGTGTTGAGCTTGAAGCCTACGGTAACCTAACTTGGGCTTTAGCGCCTAAACCAATTTTTCTCGCAGGTCTTTCTTGTTGTCCACTTTTCTTATTTCATACACCGAATGGGGAAAAGAATTTATATATGGAAAACGGAGAAAAAAGAAGGCCGATCAAATTTATTCATGGCTTGTGATTTATTCTATTATTCCATGAGATAATCCGCATTCATCAAGAAATCGGGTCGAAATTTATGATGGCATACATACATTGTAGTAACTGTAACAGTATAATTAATATTTAATAGCATACATTGTAATCACAGTGACAGTAACTAACTAACTAGCATTATACAATCGCTCTTTAAACTACACTAGAAATCATTTTTGGTTATTATCTCAATGGAATTAATGTCTTGTAATTTGTTTCCTCCTGTAATAGGCTGCCTGTCAGTATTGGAGTTTGATTTCGATACCTATCATGCTCTGAGAACTCAGATCCTAAAAATGTTTCCATTCTACAATTCATCACCCACATGCTCAACCAGTACCCTCAAACCCTGTTTTATTAAATTCATGATCAGCGAGCTGTTGATTGTCCCCGCCATTTCTCACTTCTTATGAGTCACCATCCTTTTTTTGCGCAGGTCGGAAGCAGGTTCTTTTCTCCCCCTGCAACAAAATAGAGAAATGGCGTGTAATCCAATTTATTCAATTAAATTTTAATTAATAACAGAAAAAATAAATTAAGGAGAAACTAGGAAGCTACTCAAACAAGATCCACAATCAGATGGCTACTTCCTAAATATATGTATAATGCTCAAGAATGGACCTTGTGCAGTATGTTGCGCATTACTTGTCCACTTCTACAGGGATAATGGCCTTGCCCAGGTAGACCTGCTGCATCTCCTCGTCCCAGATCTGCAGAAGAAGAATAATACATTGCATGCTTAATTACTTGCTAAGCAGAGGCCAGAAACCATGATTGATTGAAAGGAGGAAAGTAGAAGCGAACAGAAGGTGGATGGCGTTAAGAAATGTTTTTGCAAGCATATTTGTCAGGTTATAAGAGTTTACAGGGCTTAACAAATTATAGTCAGGCCCCTACCGTGTCCCGAAATTCCAGCCGGCTATGAGGTACATCTGTCTTTAGTACATTATTTCCATCAGGGCCTCTCTTGTAATATTCCTTTCCAATCCAGTGCGACTGAAATAGATACAATCAAGCAACTGATTTCAGTAGAACAATAATTACAAAAACAGGTCTACCAAAATGGAGGGGACAGTTCAATAATCTCCATATAATCGTAGACCTGGAACAATTTCCTTATTGGAACTCAATTTTGTCAAGGATTTTGTGACAAAACAATTTACTTCCACATGCTCCAATATTTCATGAAATACTTCTCAAGCAATTAGACTGCTGCCATTTGGAATAGACCATGGATACTCTTCGCATAGAAGTCATTGCTACCCCTCTATTGACAATTCCTAGAGAAGGAGGCAACACAGATAACTGTCCTTCCCAGCCAACAGCATCTCTTCTCTTCTCAAATCAGAAAGAGCATGTGCCTTCAAAGCATGTGAAAAACCTGATTGCTTGACTGAATTACAGGCAATCTCACATAGATCACTTGAACTCAGCTTCCACAACTGCAAGTCAAGAGCTTTAATTTAATGGAACCTCAGAATAAAAGTTATTCTAGATTCTTTGCCTGGAGAGAGAGAGAGAGAGTGAAAGAAGTGGATCAGCCGTAGAAAGAGAAACATTAAGACCCTGTCGGGAAAACGTTGGAAAAGGGTTCCGATGATAGTCCAAAAACAAGGAATTGTTGCTCAGATGAAACATAGCCAGGCCAATCTGGTAACGAATGTGCCATGGGTACAATTAGAAATTCAAAGCTTATTGATTAACTAAATTATTTTCAAGTTCCCTTTTGCTCTTGCCTGTGCCATATAATAAAGATACTGTAATACAGGATATTTCCTTAAATTGATTCCGTGTGCAATATTATGAGCAGTTCGAAATGTTGCGGCAAGGTGGTCAATGTCACCAGCCTGAAAATATTATAAGCATGAGAAACACATGATAATAAGACGTGCTTGAAGTTAGCGTATAATTTTCATGACTACCTCCCCAGAATGTGGCCGGAATTTGATGATTGTCATGCCCTGAGACTGACGAAGCTGGAATATTCATGTCACAGAGGTAGTTATCTGTCAACAACAAAATGATTGCATCGAATACTGATTTAAAGAAGAAAGCCAGTAATAAATATAATTAGGAGACAGAAGCCATAAAGCCGACGCTAAGAAAAAAAAAAATACTCTAACAAGTTCATTTACATAATTTATTCGAGACTGGTAAAGCGGAAATATAAAGACAGATAACGGTCACCAAATCTAGGATATATCCAGATCCAATAATATAATGCATACCTTGTTTAAGGTATAGAGGTTTGCATAGCAGTAATACACATAGGAGCATGCAGGATTAAATACGTTACTCTATTGATCTGGTGTAGGCATGTGTTTTGTGGGCCGTCTTTCAGGCTTACTCTCATCATCTACTGAATCCAACCCTACAGCCTGAATTGTCAAGAAGAAGTAAATGCCATGGAGAATGGCGCAAATTGAGGCACGATTAATCCACACAAAATCATTGCAGATACCAAAAAAATACAAGAGTTACGAATAAAAGGTACCAAACCTGTTTCAAGAAGACATGTAACTGAGGATGTGAATGTGGATCCACAGTAACCTCAAACAGAGGAATAAAGAAATTGTCAAGAATGTTCTGGAATGATGTAACAATCCCGATCTTCTTGTAAATGTGTCAAGTCGAGGAATCTGAAGCAAACATCGAGAAAATATCAGATAATCAGGACTAAGAAATATCCGTGGCCAACGTTCAACAATTTTCCTTTTTGGAGTCAGCGTCCTAATCTATAGAGGTTACAATCCATGACTAATAATGGACTTTTATAGAGGTTCACAAGATAGATATATATATATATATATATATTACAAAAGAAGCCAGTGCATAAGTACTGAGATTTCAAAGAGAGATGATTAGCACTTGAATTAACCAAACAACATTCTCGCTGTACAATTCATTGTTAACAATCCAACTAGCCAGTTGGTCCCACACACTTTGCTTCCTGCCATATATTGATATTCTGTATTCAGCCATCTGCAGCAATCAAATTAACCATCAAAACAATGTAAAATCCAGAGAACATGGTTTGGTCTGTTTAAAGAGAAGGAGCATCCTGATCCATGACATCAAAAGCAAACGTTAGCATTCCTAAATTTGGTTCATTGGTTACATAAAGCTCCCCAAAGAATGAAGTAAAACATGTTAAGCAAATTTATTAAAGAATCTTCCACCATATAATGGTCCTAATCAAGTGCTCGTAAGTTCAGTCTTCAAGTCTGAAAAGCCAAAGCAGAATATATTCTCAGGGATAACAGATATCCATTCACAGCATTAAGTACCGGACATCTGCTTGCAGCAAGATAAGAAAACACTTGCTTTGTCAGCTCGGGAAGGAATCGACCTGCAGCGATATGATAGTCTGACTGCATTACACAAAACGATTACAAGGGAGAAAAGACAATTTCAGAGCAATAAATTAATAGAAGGGAATCATGTCTATGGTAAAAGAATCAAAACAGCACTTTATAATTTATAATAATATGCTGATATGGAAAAGAGACACTGATGGCTCATTCAAATAAAGATTGGAAGGACCGTAGCATAGTAGATTCAGCACCATTTCTGAATGTTATACATATTTCAAACAAACAATTTCCATTACAAATTAATATAAATTAATTGCTCAATTTCAATGTAATCTTAACACAATACTCCTGTGTCCTCAAAATCATGGACGTTTGAAGGATATACCTTGGATAAAATTATCCATCTTGAGGAAAATCTCCCTGAGCCTACGTTGACCGCAAGGATTATACTTGAGATTAAATCTATCAAATCGATGAAAGGTACTCTTGTCTGCATTTACATCAAGAAGGTCCACATTTAAATCATATCTGCAGAAATAAAGCAAAAATGAATTAAATAGTTGCATAAACCACTCTATGCCTTTATTTTTTTAGCAAAAGTAGGTTAAAAAAGGGGAAAAAAGTCAATACCCAGTTAAATCCAAGCTTACGTTCCATCTCGAAATATTACAACCTGAATAAAGAAAGAATATGGTAAACACAACTTTTGGGAAAAAAAAAATTTCTTCACATGCACCATTTTCACACACCTTTTGCACAAAGCAACGAAGATATTCCTGCGTTACATCTGCAGTTATAATTGGTCAAACCAAACAAATGAGCTTTGTGTGCAACTTCCCTATTAGAGGGAGTATAAAAAAGGGTCACAATTGCAAGATGAGTGGCACAACGCACATAGATATTTACATAGCAGATAAGGCCCCTTTTAAAAATGGCCAACCCATAGAGTGTAATGCATGAACTTGGAAAGAACTCAGCTTTAAATGGAGATCAGCAATTTTAGCTGTCGTTAATATTTCAAACTCAGAAAAGCATGCAGCGAACATCAGCAAGAATGGAAGTTACCTCATCTGGCTCCTTCTTCAGCTTTGACTTTATAAACCTCAAAAGATGTTTTCGGTTCATTCATGCTGAATGATGAACATGAGCATCAACTATCCTCACATTGTAGAAGTCCCTGCGTGGTGCACTTTTCTGAGCTAGAAATTCTCTATCCGAATTAAGCATCAAATGAAGATTGAAATTCTAGAAGAATCGAAATGAGAAAGTATTTTTAACGAGAAAATATCAAAAATTACAGAATTAGCGCACTTCATAAACAGGGAGAAGTATTTACTTGTTCTAGAAGATTTAGCCGGTGATGACATAAAGTTCTGACATTCCCGGCCGCTATACCATGACGTATGTGATGCAAGTCAGTGAAGAAGGTTATCACATCAGCTACAGGCAAGAGTTATACTTTTGGTGAAATAAAAGAGAAAAAAATTGAAAATGCTTCAGCAAAAGAGTAGTTCAGATCATAGCACGCAAGAAAGTCAGTATTAGGCCTCCTAACGCTTACAGTATTTATTTACATAGACATGTATTACTCCATCTTGCATCTCAAAATAATGCTGCAAACGGTAGGCATATTACAACCCTAAGGAAGAATGAGTTGACTTGTGGTATAAAATAAACTTACACCTGATTTTCCCTCAGGTGCAAAAACAAATTGCTTGGATTAGTTTTTGGTGAACAGGGGTCTGATATAACGTCTTTCTCCCAAGAAGCAACTGCCTCCTTAAACACAATATCTTTTCCGCATTTCAAGGCATTCTCGCAAAACTTCATAGGCCTCAACTTTATCCCGTGATGGTATCTGTGCTGGTATTGAGTAGAAGATAAGAACTAGATTAGAAAATGTGCATTGAAAATCTTATACACCTTATAACTTGCAATTATTCAAACAAGGGAACAAACACAAACGGTTTTAGACCGATAGTCAAGCACTAAACAACCTTTGAATTGACTATATTGTCTAGAAGAAAAATTATCATGTTTTAATAAATAATACGGATCTAGATTTTAGGTCTACTTTATATGGGCACATGATTTAAGCATTAGGATAGAAGCAATGGTTAAAGTGGAATCTGAAGCAATGAAAAACATACCAATTCAGACCTATTAAATACAAACCTAAGGAAGTATACATTAGAGAGAGTCGATAAACATATATTGGGTTTTCAAATAATTTCTATATAATTTGTACGCCTAAAGCCTGTATAAACCTGATATATTGGGTTTTCAAATATAATAAACATATATGCACACTTGCGTAGTAAATCTCAACTCAACTGCACCAGTGTTGGTAGTTATTGAGGATGATCTTACTGTTTTATGTGCAATGGGACTAATGGTAAGTAGGAAACTAGAAAGAATAATATCTTCATGCATCTTATTCTCGTATCCATCCATCAAGGAAAAAAAACCTGAATTATAAGGATGTAAATGAAGAGTTTGTTGATGAATGTTGCCAACAACGTTTGCCAAATTTAATTTCTGGCAAAGGAAAAATCGCATAATATTACTTTTCTAGGTTTCTTTTATGTTGCCAAAAGACAACGACATCGATTGAGGCAAAAGCCCCGTTCCATTGAGCTATAAGGATAATCTTATATCAAATCAGCCTGAAGTTGGAAAAATCAAATTGACAGAAAATATGCATGTACAAAGAATATCTGCAGAAGCAATAAATAGTTGATTCAAGTAGAGCATCATTGCCTTTGAACTAGGAAAGTTCCCATGACATCCGATCCAACTCTGAGGACTATATTGACAATGCCAACAAATCATCCTTTTTGCCTTGGTTAATCTAAAACGATTTTGACCTAGGCCAATCTCCTCCCTCAAGTACTGGAGATTTAAATATATTACTGCAGCCGAGCTGAAACAAATGCGATGGAGACCTTTAAGTCTAGAATCCAATGGAAAGAGCTCCAGAACTTCCACTCCTAAATCTCCAATGAACGTTGAGTTGAAAAAAATTAAATTTTAATATTTAAACTTTTAAAATAAAAGGTTCCGACCATTATCATATTAATTAGCATTTATTCAAAAGATTAGAGTGCTAATCAATGACTTTAAATGACAACAAATTTACTTATATTATTATGATACAATATTTTGTTTTGCTAAGAATCTCCAATGGCAAACCTAAATTATATTTTAATGCACAACTGATTCATAGCCATCAAATCTATCATTTTCTATTCCTTTTGTTTTATAAAATCACAAAATCCAAATTGTCATATCCACAGATTTTACCAATCTAAAAGGAGAGTTAGTGGGGGTACAATCGCCTTCATGGTGCCGTTTTTCTTTTTAAATTCCCGGAAAGCTTGCCAAAACAGATAGCATTTGTCTGATTGATTTAATAATGAAATAACGCTTTGTAATGTTCCGCCTTTTCTATTCAAATTTTTTAAATTGAATAAATTTGTCGCTAGAAAATTAGATAATTGTGACTTTTTTTTCACGAAAGTATTCTAGTCACTACTCACCACTAAATTAGTGATGGAAGTAGTGATAACTTTTATGCTGCCACTAGATATCTTAGTGCCTGCCTGCCTGCGGTATTTTTAAATGTTGATGATTGTTATTGTGTCCGAATTCACTTTCATGTATCGATTGTCCCCTGAACGGCTGTACTCAATTAGGATTTAGGAGTTGCATGAATGAGATTTGAGAAGCAGCTAAATTGTTAGATCTAATAAGTTGGTGTTGATAGTGAGTTGATTTAAGTTAATTTGTAAATCTTTTTTACTAGTTAAATAATATTAAAAATTAAAATATTAATTTTATATTAATATTTATATATTTTATAATTAAATTTTATTAAATAGATAATAATTAGAGTAGGATCAAACTGAATTAATAAAATTTTTATTCAGAAGCTCTACTAACCGGGAACTGACTGCCTGAAATAATTTAAAGGACTGTAGCAAAACTAATTTTAAGGACTGTAGCAAACTTTCACTGGAATTTGGGAGGAGGTTTGCCCATTCAAATTCGTTGCCTGACAATGGGACTCTCTCAGGTCCATGTATGTCTCACGGTCAAGCGCGCACAGGCTATCCTATCATCATCTAAGTTGATTTTTTACTTTTTTCTTTCAATTGATTGAGATACCCTTTGGAGGGCAGGCTAAGGCCAATCAGGCGGAGGCCTCAACTCAAAACCGTTCGAGTTTAAAAGTTTGATGGATATTTAAAAGGATTTAATAAAAATAATTGATAAAAAAATAAATTTGAATGAAAAAATTAAATTCGATTAAAAATAAATTAAGTTTTGAGTTTAATTTTTAAGGTTAAAATTTGATCTGATTTATTTTATTATTATATTATATATATTTATTTTATATTTTATGTATTATATAATTTTTATTATATAAATAATACATATAATTAATATTTATTATAAATTTTAAAAATTAAGTTAAATTATTTATATTTATAAATTTAATAAAAAATTATTAAATTAATAATAATTAAATTTTTTAAAAAATATATTTTAAAATATAAATTATAAAAAAATATAATATGAGCGTGTCTAAATAAACTTGAACTATCTATTTATAAATATGAATAACTTAAATAAAATTTAAAATTTATATTTTAAATCAAATTAAACTTACATAAATATATTTAATAATAATACTATATTCAAATTTAATCTAAAATTAATTCTAACTTATAATATATCTATTTTGAACGTCATACTTTACGATCGGAAGCAAAGAAAGCAAGTACTAGTACTGTACTGCCTGCTTGATTGATGCTAATAAATTAAAATTTGCATTTTCGTTCTATTATTTTTTTTCATGTATTTACCACGTTTCCATTTTACGTAGAAGAAGAAGATTACAAAAATCTTATGCAAACCACATGCACATTACAACTTAAGTTGAGACTTGAGGGATTATTTAACAAAAAAAAAAATGAAAATCCAGAAATCCTCTGATTCTATCCTCGTTCCTCATCCTTCCCACATGTTTGTTTTTATTTTTACAATTGAAATTTTAGAAACGGAAGGGCCAGAGTGATTCAATAGTTGGAGGATTGTTTATACATTTGGCATTTCCTTTTTACTCCAACGCAACACAAATTACAAAACCCTGCCGTAAATCCCTAAATAATTGTGAAAAAAAAAAAAAAATCTCTACCATAACATAAGTACCGTATACCCTAGTTAGCTCTTTCCTTAATCAGCCAGCCTCTGCCCTCGGCCCCACCCACTGCCACTCGCCTTTTCCTCCTATTCTCTCTCTCTCTCTCTCTCTCTCTCTCTCTCTCTCTCTCTCTTCTGTCTTCTCCCTATCACCTCCCAAAGCCCTAGCTGCTTCACTGACTGCCGCCAATTTCAACCACTGAGCTCTTTCTCTCTCAATCACAACTATCCCTTTTAATTTCTTTGCTTCACCCTCGATTATTCCAACTGATTTTCGGATATCCATTTTCTGCCTTTTTATTTTTGCACGAATTAAATAATTTTTTTAATAAGCAACGACGTCGGACGATGAGAGAGAGTAGAAGGAATTGGATCTTACGTCCCCTGAAGTTGTTACTAAGTACAAGAGCGCTGCTGAGATCGTTAACAGTTAACCTTCTCTCTTAGTTTCTCATGTTTGTTCTGTTTATTTTATGTTACCTTATTGGAAATGGATTTTGAATAATATTAGTTTATTTCTGTATGGTTTGTCTTCATTTTTGAAATTTTGCAGAGGCTTTGCAGTTAGTTGTAAAAGAATGCAGGCCAAAAGCCAAGATTGTTGACATTTGTGAGAAGGGTGATGCATTTATCACAGATTAAGTGTTTAATTTCTGTCCTTTTAGTGTTTTTATGAGTTTGACAATTGATGATCAAATTTGTAACTTATGCCTTCATTGACTGTAAAGGCAAACAGGCAATATGTACAAGAATGTTAAGAAGACAATTGAGAGGGGCGTTGCCTTCCCTACTTGCCTTTCTGTGAACAATACTGTCTGTCATTTCTCTCCGCTTGCTAGTGACACGTCGGAGTTGGAAGAGGCTGATGTGGTGAAGATGTAACTTCATATGTTATGTTTTCTCTTAATTCCAATTTTTTGAATGTTTTCAGTGGTCTTCATGCTTTAAATGGCAACTAAATTGCTTTTTCCTGGATGTAGCGATATGGGTTGCCACATTGATGGGTTTATTGCTGTAGTTGCACGTACTTATGTTGTTCAGGATAGGCCAGTCACTGGCAGGCAGGCTGATGTTCTTGCTGCAGCAAATACTGCTGCTGAAGTGGCCTTGAGGCTCGTCAGGCCCGTAAAGAAGGTATTGTTCTGTATATCAATTCTGTAACATTCTATTTTATCCTTTTGTGTTCTTTGAATGTTTCTTTAGCTATTGTGCTTTGCATTCTCAAAATTCTTGAGCCAAACTTTTGATTTTCAAGTTGAATGTGGTTGGTTAATAGTAAACGCTGTGTTTTCAGCTTTGACTTTCGCTTGATCACCTAAATGATGAAACTTTTTTATATTAGCTAATGGACCTACATCCAGATGAAGCTTTTTGTCATAGTTAATCTGATAGGGGAATTAATCTCTCAACTCAATTTTTCAGCATCTTCCTTTGTGGTTACTCTTTGCATTTTTTATTTAATTCTTGGAAGTGATTGTAAGGTGTAGAATAGAATTTGGAAGTTAGGCAACTTTGCTGATACGATCAATGTCTTTTGATCTCCTCTTTTCCCTGTTGCCAATATTATGTTGGTCGTACTAGGCTGCCTTAGGGTGATGCATCTTTTAGTGGCTTATGCCAATTGCCAAAAGTGGACCAACATTTTTTTTAAAAACTGTTTTACCCTCATGGTTGTTTCATCAAACTACCATAAAGTAGGCGTTACCCTAAGACCAGGCAACTTTGCCGAGGTGATAAATTTTTCTTGATCTCCCCGTTTCCCTGTTGCCAACATTATGTTTGGTCATGCTGGGCTGCCTTGGGGTGATAAATTTTTATTGGTTTATACCAATTGCCTTAGTGGATCAGCATTTTCGTTGAAAACTACCGTAAACTTGGTGCTAGCCTCGTGGTTGTTTTCATCAAACTACAGTAATATGCTGTACGTGTACTGGTCCACTTTTTATCACTGTTGCAAAGCTTTTCTTATTTTTATATATTGTTGCGGCAGCTTGCTGCTGTAAACTTTGGCTTTTTTCTCTTTGGTGCTTGGTGGAGTTTTAATTCATGTTTCACATGATTTCTAAGTGATGAAGATAATCTTCGGCCATATATTTAGTTTCAATGTAGCATCTTTTATTCATAGTTACGCTGATGGATGGAGTATCAAGTATTGATTTTTTTTCTTCATCATTATCTACCCTCGAAATCAATCACCCAGACCCGCCTGCTGTGGTGGAAATGCAACTTCTATGAGTGCCATGGTTTTCCTTGTAAAATCTATCTAGTATTGTTCGGTATTTTCAAAATGTCCTTCGATCCTAGATTCCCTATAGGATGAATGGTTTTCAAAAGCTATGGACCAACATCCAAGTGAGGCTTTTGTCATAGTTTCTGTAATAGTGAAATATTTTTAATGATTCTCTCCTTTTTGAACAAACTGCTTGCTGATTGCTTTTCTGATTAATGCATTGCTATTTTCCTTTGTAATTTACTATATTGTTTAAAGCTTGCATCATTACTTAATTGATATTCTTAATTGTACTTACTTTATTTTCAATATTGTTTTAATGGCAGAATAAAGATGTAACAGATGCTATTCAGAAGGTAGCTGCTGCTTATGACTGCAAAATTGTTGAAGGTGTTCTTAGCCATCAACTGAAGCGGTTTCTGATAGATGGAAACAAGTCATACTAAGCGTCTACAATCCAGATACAAGAGTTGATGATGCAGAGTTTGAGGAGAATGAAGTGTATGCAGTAGATATAGCTGCAAGCACTGGTGAAGGCAAGGTAATTATCTTTTCTTGTCTTTTAAACTTTTTGCTATGCTTATTTGATATTATTTTTTTTTTCCTTACGATTTACTTGTGTTGAAATTGCAGCCGAAGCTGTTGGATGAGAAGCAGACAACTATTTATAAGAGAGTTGTTGACAAGAATTATCATTTAAAGATGGAAGGCATCTAGATTTATATTCAGTGAGATTAATCAGAGATTTCCCGTCCTGCCATTCACTGCTCGGTCTGTGCTTGTTTTGCATTTTTTATGAATATATATATTTATGTTTATTTATGCTATTTGATAGTTGATGTGGATTTCCTCAAACAGAGCTTTGGAAGAGAAAAGAGCTCGATTAGGGTTAGTTGAATGTGTGAATCATGATCTCTTGCAGCCATATCCTGTTCTTCACGAGAAGCCTGGTAAGAATTCATGGCCGAGATCTTGTTTAATAATGAATAAGACATAGTACCTTGTAATTTTGTCACAGCGAGTGTAAACAACCTGGACTATAATTCTGCACGTGATTATGTTGCTCATGTAAAATTCACCGTATTGATAATGCCTAACGGATCAGATCGGATCACGTCCCATCCTCTGCAGGAGCTGCAGCCAACCAAGATAATAGATGATCCTCAAATCAAGGCCTGGTTAGCCTTGGGAACAAAAAGAAAAAAAGTGGTGGGAAGAAGAAGAAAGGTATGATGTATACAAGGATAAACTAACATGGTTTAAGATTGGCAGATGAAAGAAATTTTCTTGTTGAGGGTTATGTTGTAAATTAAAGTGTACTACATTATTTTTTGCAGTTAAGAAATGTGATAAAGCTGAGGAATCAACCGAGGCCAAAGCCGAAGCTGAGCCTATGGATGCAACGACAAATGGTGGTGCATCTTGAGAAAGAGTATGTTCCCTAGTATTGCAATTTTGATACTTTATTGACTTGTATCTGGTTGGTTATGAGTTAAAAATTGAAGATAGTGCATGATCAGATATTGATCCTGATTGCGTTTCCTTGTCACATGTCCTCTTCATGTCTTATCCAACAGAAATGAGTGAGCGAAGTCATTAACTTATTATATGGGCATGTGTTGGTTAAATGTGGTTGTAATTGGAGCTTTTTAAAGGAACAAACGTAACACTTGACATGGTATATAACTGACATACATTCTGTGGAATGAATGGCATGGGTGACCTCCCAGTAGGGAAAAAAAAAGGCCGACTATTCGGTTACCCAATAAAAAAATGGTATTTGGTGGTGGTGCAAAACGAAGTTCGATTTGTTTTTCAGTTCTTGTGTAGTACATACCCCCTAGTCCCTTCCCTTTCTCTCCTTTTGCATTTCATTGCTTGTTTTGTTTGGTGGAGAGGAAGTAAAATATGACTAAGTAGTTGGAATTAAGGGAAAATGGTAAAAGCACATGGGCATTACTACTATTGACGATGGAGAGTTCAGACCCGGTTAACAATACCCATCTACGACTACGAATGCACTCGAGGATGGATTTTCGTTCGTCGCTTCTTTAGTTTATTAGTTTTTATTTATATCCCACAAAAAAAAAAGTAAGAAAAAAATTAATTTCATTCGCCAAAGACCACATGCTCCAAGAACTAGAGAAAAAGTAGGTAATATAATAAGGATTTGGTTGATGCATCGGCTGAGTACAAATTGTTAATGAATTTAAATTGTATAATTTCATTAGAATAACAATTATACATATTTATTTTTAAAAAATTTTAATAAAATATATCATTTAATTTACTATCATATTATATAAATTTATTCATAGTCTATCGTAATAAAATTTAATAAATAAACAGTTGTTCGTCGGATTTACTTGTGTCACGAGATCATTTCCTTCTTCTCAAAAAATATGCCTGATAAGATGTGCAATGCATCCGTCTATATGCTTAAAGATGTTTTCTTTTTTATCCGACGTGGGATTAATGCACGCTGCCTACTTCTTTAGAGCGTTCGACGTGACATTCTCTCCCACCCAATCTCGTGACGCTCCCGTCACAGGCTTCTCCATCATTTCTGCCTACCCTAGTCTTAGGGTGTTTGGCGTGGAGTTACGGTTGGTCCACCCTACTTACCCTAATCGTTGGGGCGCTCGGCGTAAAATCGGATGGTCAAGGGTCGGCTCTGATACCACTTGTTACAGGGTCATGAAGAGGGTAATAGTCTCGTAACAAGCGGTATCAGAGTCGACTCTTTATCATTCGATTTCATGCCGAGCGCTCCAACGAGAGGGATAGGCAGGGTGGACCAACTGTGACTCTATACCAAATACCCTAATGGTAGGGTAGGTAGAAATGGTGGAAAAACTCGTGATGGGGGTGTCACGAGATTAAGTGGGGAAGAACATCACGCCAAGCGCTCTAAAAAAATGGACATCGTGCATTAATCTCATGTAAAATAAAAAAATTTAAATATATAAACAGATACTTTATATATCTTATCATACATATATTTAAAAAAAAAAGTAATGATCTCGTAATACGCTCCGAAGCTATTCCAATTCCTTTCTCGCTCTTTGCTCTGTTTCCTCCCC
>JBBYHO010516335.1:4721-67597 GCA_038382025.1 Adansonia gregorii | reverse complement strand
TTTGTAGATTCCATGCATTTTCCTTGATGCCTTGTCATGCATTCATGCTTAAAAATCATGTCTTTGTGTTGTAATGAAATTTTTAGCCCACGTTCATTCATGGAAACATCATCTTTTATGTTCATATCATGCTTAATGCCTCTATAAACTTATTTTGGTATGCTCATGCCTTTTTCTTACCTAAGAAAAATCTTATTTTTATGCTATCATGAAATTTCCATCTTTTTTTCATGTCATGAAAGCATCTTCCTTCATGTTATATCATGCCTAATACCTTTATAAGCACATTTTAACATGTTCATTCATTATTCCTACATAAAATCATGCCTTTATGCTGTTATCGAAATTTTTAGCACATGTTCATGTCATGAAAATATTTTCCTCCTTACTCATGCCATGTTTCATGTCTTCAGAAACATATAGTAGTGTCTCTATGCATCTTTTTGATTATTTCCTTGCATTTTGTCATCTTTTTCATACCAAAATGTCATTATTGTTGGCTTAAACATGTTTTCTATGTTCATTTGTCGTAAATGTCATATTTAGTTCTTCACATTGTTTGTTGATTGGCAAAAATTTTTTCTTAAAACCCCCAAGTTAAGGTCATGTTAACCTCAATAAATGGATATTGACATAGACTTAAGGTTTTTATTCACTGGTCTTTTAATCTTAGGGAAAAATCAAGTTCTTCATGTTTGGATTCAAGGTTATTGAGGCCAGAGGTTTCATTTTCTAAAACAAAATACTTCTTTAATTATTACAAGTTGATTGTGCCTTGCTTTTTTGCCTAGAATGATTATGTTTATGACATTGTCAATGGGTTGTTTCATTGTTGCAAACTACTCTGGGAGTGTGTAAATGAGCGAATAAACTCAATGTCACTTATTCCCTTCCATCATGGATGTTCGAGTGTTCATGGCCAAAGGGTAGTCCTAAGAAACCTGAAGAAACCAAAAATTCCTTGTTTTTGACCTAATAGCACTATAGTCATAACTAAAAAAATTATTTTCAAACCCTAAACCATTTTGTTAAATTGTTTTGATTTTTTTCCAGAAGGATATCAAATTAGCTCTCCAACAGTATCTTGTTTACCCTTGAATCATTTCGAATGAGGGAGTTATGATTTTTTAAGTTAAGGCTATCTGGAACCCTTCGAATCATCAATTTGAGTTTTGTTTGTGCCATTTCAGCCCACTAGATGATTTATCTGAATTTTAAAATTCATTTCTAAAAACTCTATGAAATTCCCTCTCTAGAAAGGTATTGTTTGTAATTTAACGATTCCATCTGAGTCGAGAATTTTTTAATATTCATTACACCTTTTCCTGTGCATAAGCTGTTAGTGTTGCATTAGACCTAACCTCAAAATTTATTTCCACCTTAAAAGTGATTTTTTGAATTTTAGAAATATTTTCACATTAACCCTTATTGAGTTACATTTCAAATGGTATCTCAATTGATCCTTGAAAACTCTAAATTTGTCCAAAATAAAATAAAAAAGGACACCGTGATGTTGTTCCCTACTTTTAATAGTGGTCAAGATTAGTTGACTTTCTCTGAATCCCCTTTCGAGGCATTTAGATGCCTCTATGTGATCACACTTCACTCGGTCAAGTCAAAAAACATGCATCAACCCCCATAAACTTAAACCAAGGCACAATCAACCTTCGTTTTATCACCTCTATTTTATCAATTTCTTTTAATGTGAAAATTACCAATTTTGTCAATAATTATCAAAAAAGCCACCTTATTAGAAAATTACTAAACTTTTATCAATTCAAGTCCTTTAAGCCCCTCTGTCCAAAAATATCAAAGATTTCATCTATGGGGATACTTCATCCCTATTTTTTGAAAAGATACTCCAACCTTGCTTTTTTAAATTTGTCAAAAAATTTAATTTTCTCTTTCCTAGATCTTTTCAAACTTTTGCAAAATTTAAACCCAGTTTTAGTGCTCAATTAATCAATGGATCAAAATGTATGTTAAAATTCTTGACCTGGCTATTTCTAGATAATAGATGCCTCCCTTTTTTTCTTTTGTTATTTTGTGTGATTCTTCTTATGCAATTATCTCATGTTATCATTTTACTAATATTTTTTCTGGGTGATGGTCACCTTCCATTCATATTTTGAAAATTGTCTTATAAAAATCATGAAGGCGATGTTTCGTGTTGGTATCTTTCTAATGTTTGACACTAAATATCCAATTTTCAAGTTAAATTCAAAGATAATTTTTAATAAAAAATCTCTATGTTCCCACCTCTCTAGGGTGTATATGAGATTCAAGTTTTCTTTAAAATCCAGGTTTATTATTTTATACATGCATTAAAAGGGGATTATATCAAATGATGAAAATTTAAAACTGAGGAAACTAAAACCAAGTTAGGACAGGGCTAGAAAAGTACCAATTTCGGGCTTCACAAGGAGTTCTTACCTTTTTATGCATAACCAACTCCCAAACTTAACCTTTGAATCACTGAACCATTCAAATCATGGAATTCATGTCTTAAGCTTCATAACTCTGAATATCAACTTCAATAGGCATCTAATCACACCTAACCCAACTGATTAGTGGCAACTTCAACCATTTGCCATTTCATAGTAGCCATCTAAGATCGATTACATGAGTGAGTTGGTTGATGGTCCTCCTTTTAAGTTACAAAGGAAGTGTCCCAATTGAGAGGTCAAGAATTTTATCATCTTATCATGACCAATATTTTCAAGTCACTCATGTATTCCTAGTCCATGAAAGATCTTCCTGAAGGGCATGTTGTCAATCGCTTGGCAACTTCATTAGGGAAAAAGTTTGAAGAGTTAAGCCTAGACTAGCTATGTCTTACTTAGTTTTTGGTTCCTTAATTTTCAATCATTATTTTACTATAATCCTTTTTAATTTTTTGTCTATTAACCTTTAGTTTGTCATGATTTTTGTCATGTGGACATTAGGGACTACCCTATTCTCGAATAAATATCAATTCGAGAAGTATGGTAATGAAGAGGTCAACAAAAGTTTTTTTTTGTTTCACGAAACTTATTGTGCACATGCATTTGCATTAAATACTTACCAAAATCCATGATGGATTTTGGGTTCCAAATTTTAGGTAAAAGTAAGCCATTGGTCTTTGTGAGTATTCTGCATAGGTATAGCAAGAACTTTTAGGGTGTAATGAGTGCCCTTTTGCATTCGCATAGGGAAATACATCCACTGAGTTGAACTTGTTCCACTGAGCCTGTGATGGGCCTAGGATTGGGATGCCTCGGTTTTCCTTACTGGATGGATGAGCAGTTTTGATACTAGTTTAGAGGATAGCTTAAACCTCATATAATAAGCCCTACGAGCCAAACCATGTCAAGCCATATTAAAATACTACTAGAATGACTTGAAGAATGGACACTTGGGGAAACACTTTTAACTTTTACTTACATAGCTTTGTTACATAGGCAATAGTGCATGAACGTTATAACCTGCATGGGTCATTTTAGTGCTAGGATGTGTTGTTATGCCATCTGATTGACGACTAACCTTTGTCAATAAGTAAGTGATGACAAATGAATGTTGTCACTGACAAAATAACCGTGTTGCCCTAAAAAAAGCCATACATAACCTAAATAAGTTGTTATGCTATCTAACTAACAACTAACACCCATTTTGTTTTTTTAAGCAATAACATGTGAATGTTGCCAATCAAGAGGTCTCATTCAAGGATAGGTGTCACCTTTTGAAGGAATAAAATCCACTCGGCTAAGTCATTATGCTATCAAATCGATGACTTAATACCCATCAACCACTAGATGATGATGAGTGAACATGATTGCCTAGACCACTAGTAGCATTCTAAGAGGCCTCATGTTTTCTCATTGTGGATGAACTTAACCCAAATAAGCTATTATGCTATTCGATTGACAACTCAACGCCCATTAATCATCAGGTGATGATGAATGTACATTATCGCCTAAAGCATTAATTTTGTCCCAAAAGACATCATATGGTCTTAATAAGGATAATTTTAACTCGAACATGCCATTATACTATCCACACTATCCTAGTCTTTAAGAGGCCAAATGTGCCACCTGTAACCCTTTTTTGTTTGCCTCAAAAGGTCTTGTACTACCATAATGTTTCACTCAGGGCAAACTTTCATTAAAGTTACTTTTGCAGTCATAAAAATGGTGTTATTTATGGTTAGGTTCTTCAATAAAAAGTCAAAAAGTCATACTTTAGGAGAAAGTGCGGAATAAAAAAAAGTTTATCGAGAAAATGCTATAAAAAGTGTGTCAAAAAAATATGGGTATGTATATTTCCAGACAAACCAATTATGATAAGGCTTATAGAAACATGTATGGGTTTGGGGAAAGGATCTATCAAGTATTAGGTATAGCATTTCTTTTCTGCATGTCCATGGAGTTTTGAAAAATTCAAACATTTTAAAGATAGATAGAGATATAGGAATTTATTGAACATATCACACTCCGTCAAGTACGTCGGGAGTCTATTAATGAGAAGGGGCTGGGGAAAGCATGAACTTTATTCCTACAATAATGAATATAAGCACAATTAAAATTCTTGGGGAAAACTTATATTTTACATATCCATACAATTGAGTCTTTGGGTTTTTGAAATAGTGTAAAAAGAAATGCTTTGAGTCATTACTATTTGACCAAGACCTATTTTGAAAGAGTTGAGGCATTTGGAATTGCTTGTTAGTCGAAACAAAGTTATGGAAAACCTCTCAAATTATTTCAATATTGGACCTTAGACGTATAATAGTTCTGAATCGAATCTCTTTAGGAAGATGATCTTTTGTCTCATGCTAGCCTACTATAGTCCCCTTACAAATCATTTGTTGTGGGTTTTCTGCATGTTTATAAATAAAACATTTCATATTATTAAATTTATTTATTCTTGGCATTGAAAAGGTTGTTACATGGGGATCAATTACAAGCAATAATCACTTTGAAAACATCCAAAAAGAGCTTGGGAAAGATGCTCAGAAAATGAAAGAATAGCTCACAAAAGTTATGGAAGTCTTAATTAGCCTTATTGGAAAAAAAATGCAAAAGAGGCATCATCTATGCAATTAACCTGATGGGTCAGGTCACGAAGAACAATCAGAAGTGCAGATTAGCATTCTAGAGGAAACTATTGGAGAAATTAGACAAGATATCCAAAATATGAGAGGAGAATTATCAAATTAACAAGAATATTTGCAAGCCCTGGTCCAATGAAGACAATTTATTCCTGAGAGATGCTATCACCAACAGCACTACACGACCTAATGTTAGGATAAAAATTAAATCGTCCAAACCTGAAATAATCAACACCAAACCCTTGATTATTATACTTCCCTGATAACTAAGATTAAGTACCCTAGATTTAAGTTGTTACCGATCAACACCTTTCTCAAAACAAGACATCTTTTTATCACCTTTCAACCATCTTTTGATTTTGGCACTAAGAAAAAATCACAAGAAGGGTCACAATTTGATAACTTATAGGTGTCTAACTGCCTTCTATTGCAAAATGGTAATGTCAGGGATGAAAAGTTGCTCATCCATGTCTTTCCAAAATGTTTGACTAAGGCAGCATCTACATGGTATTCCTAACTATAAGAAAGCCAAATATGCACTTAAAGAGATTTGGCTCGTGCATTTGGGAGCAATACAAGCACCTATTGGAAATGACTCTCGACCGGTGGACCTTTCAAAACCTATAAAACTACATTTATTATAGAAAGTGATATCTTCTTTAGTATAATCACTTTTTACTAATTGGAAGCTGATTGCCAACTTTGTGGATACTTTTTCTTCTCCTTATTATACAAGATGGTTAGTAATGCCTTCATAGAATTTCAGGATGAGCAACCTATAAGCTTTGATACCACTTTCAAGAATTTTAGTCTTTGTAAATTCGAGCCCCATCCAAATATAGCATATAAAATTCATAATTTAATATAAAAAGCCAAACTTTTCTATGGATCTATTAGGTAGGGTTTTACTTATGGTAAAGATAATTAAATTAAATCTAAATTTAATCAATCATATGATTAGATATTACCTAACTGGAATATATCAAATCATTAATTTTGTAGATTCGAAAAATTTGTAAAATTAAATCAGTAGGCCTTCTAAGAGGTAATAGAAAATCACAATCAGCATAATTGTCTTACCTACAATAGTGATCCACACAGACAGCAGTTAAAATCCTTTTTGGCCCAATGGTTTTCTAATGTTATAGAGATGGCTTCTAAAACCTCGACCAAATGATAATTTTCCAATAGCTATGATCTAAGAAGCTTCGAGAATAATTCCTTACCTTTGGTGTAAAAAAGATAAAAAAATAACTCCTTAAAAAAATGGTTGTTTTGCACAAATATATTAAAACAAGTCCAAAAATCATAATTTATTATTCTGATCAATTCCACCGAGATTGGAAGCTAATATTCTACCTTTGTTGCAATAAAAAATGGTGATTGCCTAGAGAAATAGGGAAACTTAGTTTGTATAATACTTGGCTCAAGGAAACAGGGTGTGGTAATTTTAGCTTCAAGAAGATTTGGAGATTCTTGCTTAAGCTTTTTGGTAACCAATCACTCTCCCAAAAAGACTTAAGGCTATTTTTATAAGCCTTTTGAATTAAGTTTAGATGTTTAATAAGTGAATTGGATAGAAATAAACCTCCAAGTGAGGCCATTACTAGTGTTTCTTGGAGCCTAATTAAAAGCTATTTTTAACTAGCTTGTTCATGATTTGGCCTTAGTAGTAACATGCAACTCAATAATATACCAAGGATGGCTACATTATGTGTCTAGCCCATTAGTAAGCCCAATTTGGAGTACTTCACAATTGAACTCCCTTGTCTTGTTAATTTAAGGCTCTTAGCCCACACCACTAATTCACATGTTAGAAAACTAATCCATAATTAAATTTCTAATCCAAGCAAAAAAATTTTTACTTCATGTGAATAATATTAAATAACCAACTAAATAATTATCAAATAATATATTTAATTTCCAAATACAAATATTTGATTTATTTAATATTTTTCTTAAAGCCATGTCTACACTTAGATATTTTCTTTATAAGACATTCTTATCATATTACCTTGTTAAGACATCTCAAATAGATTTCATAAATTTAATTTATGTCTTAAATTATTCTTTATTAAACTTATTCAATTAAGTCCTCCTCAATTTAACATTTATTTAATTAAGTCCAACTTAATTAAACACTAGATTTAGTTAACAATTTTGTCTTATTATGTGTGACCCATTAGGTTCCTAACATGTTGGCAATGGACATAAATATTCTTATTATTCATGTCTATAGATCAAGAATGAGATCTAGCAACTTATCATAACCACCTAAATATTGATAGAATGAAGCGTGACTTCTTCAAAATCTTTCAATAACCAACCTATCAGCATACTATGATTTTTTCACCAAATATCCTAGATTGAGGATGAACATGGTTCAGTATCTACTTAAACCCTATCCATATTAATTCCTACAATGCATGGTTAATGATCATGAATCTATAAGGAACTATTACTCATGATTCATTATGCTGCATCTAGAGACTTTAATCCAATTCAATATTGTCAAGATCATTCCGGATATGTCTTCAATGTCATTTGGAGTGCTGAATCCTCCCTGGATCACTCATTCATCTTCAGCATGTTTTATACCATATACAAAACCACCCTTATAATATCCATCCATTATGGGCCCATTCATGATGATCTTTAAGTATGATACTTCTCACTTAAGATGACCTTGTGTCATAATTCTAAAGACTAATATACATGACTGGTGCATAAAACATCTTTCATAGACATTTGAATGACTTATACTAAATGAAGTTCTCATTCATTCCATGCTCGGTGAACTTGTTTTCATAAAACAAGCACCCGTATGCTATCCCTTATTACTTTACGTACTTTTAATTCTATGGGATCAAAAAGTTGCATGCATCCAATGCATGAAGGCTTAGCATATACTAGTCTTTGTGCATTGTTAATTTTCTTATCCTCATAATATGAGGACGAGGAACATTTTTAAAAACATGGGTTTCATGTATAGGGATTTCATCATCATAACCTATTACTATCTTAGTAAGGCCATTGTGTTTCAAGGGCTTCATCCAATTAACGTATACATGAATGTCAATCATGCCATTAACATAAAGGAAAACCTATGTCACATTATCTTAGTAACATGTATGTTGTTATTTGACATGTATTCCATGTCCCAATCTGATTGGTTCAAGGGTAATCACCAATATTAAGATCCTTCTGTATGTATGAGGATTATAATAAACCAAATATTTATTTTGATCTATCTCTATAAATCTTAGTTCCTAAAATGAATGCTATTTTGTCCAAATCCTTCATGGAGAATTGTTTAATGACCAGACCTTTATGGCCTATAGCATAGGTGTGTCATTTCCCTCGAAGTTTGCTTTAGTCCATAAATGAACCTTTTTAGATTATATGCCTAATTTAGGTTTAACATAGATATAAACCATCAGGCTATGTCATATACACTTCCTCTTTAGATTATATATTGCTATTGTAAGCATATCCTAATGGATTTTACCATGGCAACTGGTGAAAAGGTTTCTTCATAATCAATGCCTTCATCTTGATTATAATCTTTTGCTACCAATTTAGACCTATTAGTTTGGGCATTGCCATCTACGTCAATCTTTCTTTTAAAACCCTTACACCCTACAGGCTTTATCCTTTTGAGTATGTCAACCAAAGTTAATACTTGGTTAACATCTATGGCATCCATCTTGGACCTTATGGCATTAAGCCACCTTTTGGAGTTAATGTTAAACATTGCTTCTTCAAAAGTGGTAAGTTCAGTGTCACTAAGAAAGTCATTTCTACCTATGAGAAATCTCAGGGCTTGTTAGTGTTAGAAAAACAAAGTTTGAGAAACGAAATTCTAATAAAATATTTTAAATTGGATTATACTAGATCATGCTATTATATACAATAAAACTACCACAATCAATTACTTGAGATGTAGATCAGCAAATGTCATCCAAGAATTCCTAGATTTGTGTAAAAGCTTCTACTATCTATGATAAGCCTTGTTAGAATAAAATTCAATAGAAATAGACCTCTAATGTTCAAAAGAATAAAAAAATAAAAATATATAAATTTTGAAAGTGGAAAGGGTAGGAGGAATAAACCTTGATTGACTAATAAGAATCCTTGTCACAATTAATGCAATAGTTGGACACCACTTTTAGGGATGAGATACCTAAAAGATAAGTCTTACAAACTCACCACTAAGAAGACTTGGATAAGAGGAAAAGAACTAAAAATAATTAGCAGCTTTACTGTTCAACTTTAAATAACTAAAAAATAACTATAAGGTCATCTATTTATAGTACAGTATTTGGCCAAAAGCTTTTACAAGAAAATGAAACTAAATCCTAAATAATTAATTAACATGTTGCTTGTTCATAAAAAAATAAAATAATCAAAGCAATTAATTCCTTGCAAGCTAAGGAATTAAAATCTTTCTAAAAATAAACTAAAAGCCTTGGGGTTTAAGTAATAATCTGTACATGAAAACTTTCCTAATTTGGATGTTGGTGACTTTCTTGCATAAGATAACTTCTAGGATCTTTAAAAATCTTCCTTGTTGAGCACATAAAACACCAAGTACACACTTTTAGCCCTTGGTCATGTCATTGTGCTATATGTTCAAACTTTTTGTTCTTTGGGCTTGCTAACTTAGGCCACCCATGATATGGCACATCAAACTAGCCTTCTTCCTTATTCTCTGATTCTTGGATGGTTAAGTGTGTAGGCATTCTTTGTCTTGATCTACTTTAGAGTCGTACAACTTGATTCTCTTGAATGACCACCTTGTGCTAATAGTTTTAGAATCACGAAATGCTATGATTAGAAAGCCTTAGTATGGCTCCAAAGTCTAACTTGAAACCCTAGACATTTGCCTATTATTTATATCAGGTAACAATGTAACCCTAATTTTAATTTTTAATTAAAAAAATTATTTTACCTACTCCTTAAAGCCCTCATTGTCGCCAACCCTAGTTGCGTATTAGCTCTCAAATTTGGCCAAGTCCTAATGTATCTATACTTTATGTTGGCCTAATTATTTTAAGGAGTTTAGCTTGTTTAATTTGAATGCTGATTAAATCTTATTAAACCATTAATTTCATTTAACCCGATAATATTTCATAACTCTAATTCTACTTCAAAAAAAAATCATGGTAATTTTATTTGAATAGAATAATTATGTACTAATTATCAGAATAAAATTGAGTATACTAAAATAATTAATTTTAATCAAAAATTAAAATAAATAAATAAAATATTTTTTTAATTTATTTAGAATATTATTCATATTTAATTTATAAATAAATCTTTAAACAAGACTTTATAGATATCAAATTAATTATATAAATAATTAATTTTCTTATATCTATTTAATTTAAATTAATTGCTGTATTTATTAGAAGAGAAGGATAATTAATTTAAAATTCCTAGTTCTCCTCTAAATAAATATTTAACCAAATTAAATATATATTTTAAATAAATAGCGCCAAAAATTATCTTTCATTTATTTATTGCACACTTGCACCCCTAAAAAGAGTGTATTCAACGCACCACTTCTCCATACAGAGAATCTTTCAACTACGAATATTTTGATCAATAACGGTAAGGAATTATGTCAAGCTAGTGCAGGGACTAATTGGACATATATAAGTATTCTCACATAATTATTAATCTCAGAGTCATGCAACTAAAGACTTGAGACTATACTTCCAATTATATACCATATTACATAAGCTTTATAAATAGCCTTTTGGTCGAATGACCTTGTCATACGTGTAATACCCTCATATGATATCCATGATCAACTTATGGTTAATGTCTATTTTACCTACTTGATCACATTATCTTAAAGTTCTAATATACTCTCTATGTGAAAATGATTGTTCACCACATATGAACAATTTATAACTTAACTTACAAATGACTAAGGCCTAGTCCATTTTCTTATATCTATTTAATTTAAATTAATTGCTATATTTATTAGAAGAGAAGTATAATTAATTTAAATTTCTAATTCTTGTCTAAATAAATATTTAACCAAATTATCTTTTATTTATTTACTGACCGCCAGCACCCCTAAAAAGAGTGTATTTAGCACACCACTCCTCCATACTGAGAATCTTTTTACTACGATTGTTTCGATTAATAACCATCCATTAAGGAATTATATGGAGCTAGTGGAAGGACCAATTAAACATATATAATTATTCTCACATAATTATTAATCTTGGAGTCATACCACTAAAGACTTGAGACTATACTCCTAATTATATACCATATTATGTAAGCTTTATAAATAGCTTTTTAGTCCAATGACCTTGTCATATGTATAATACCCTCATATGATCTCCGTGATCAACTTATGGTCAATGTCTATTTTACCTACTTGATCACGTTATCTTAAAGTTTTAATATGCATTCTATGTGAAAATGTTTACTTACCACATGTGAACAATTTGTCATTTAACCTACAAATGACTGAGGCCTCATCCATTTTCACAATCTTGTATAATGTTTTTTAAAAGGATAACCTTAACTCTTTATAAGAGCTATGACTCCATATCTACAATTAAAGCTCTTATCGAGTATAAGTCATATACCCAACGAACCAATCTAGTAGCTTACTAGTTCATGATGCTTTAGCCTTTGGAATGTCAAAGTATGCAAGTTATACACATAAAGTCAATTACTTACTCAAGATTAAGGTAATTACACAGTGAACATCAAAAGTGAATTAATCTAAGTAAACAAGCTGTTTAATGGCTCAAATACACTATGGTCCAATCAATGTATCACCACCTCTAGCTTATTAATGGCTCAAATACACTTTGGTCCACTAATGTATCACCACCTCTAGGTTATACATCTATGCCTCTACTCAAGAGTTAGCCTGATCCAGATGGCTAAAATAAGCCATCTCCCTAATTAGATCTCGACGACATAATAATCTTAACATGAGTTAATTGCTCACATTAACTCCATAGACTACGGACTATGATTTAGACAAATTACCTTAGAATGTTGTCTTTTCGCATATAAAGTCCATTATATGCAACATTCTAACAGTATAAACACAAGTAGTCAATGAGCCATATTTTTATACATTCACTTTAATATGTAAATTAAATAAGGACAAAATAGCAATGATATAATGAAAACTTGAATATATAAATATCAATAATCAGCGTAAACAAATGAAATACATTTAAATGTCTTTCATCCTTAGAGCATTCCTAGCAACCTGATCCAACTAGATCATTGGATTCCTTATATTTCTTGAGTTTTGTGTGGAACATATGACAGTTTATCCCTTAACTCTAGTTCCATAAGAATTTTTATTTATGGTTCTGGAACTTCTTTAAGCTCAACTTTGCTCCCACTGAACTTTTCTAGTTATAAATTCTTTTTTAAAGAAGACTACATTTTCTTGAAACAACTACCTTTTGATTGGATTGTTAAAGTAATATCAGCTATTTCTTTTGGATATCCTAAAAATTTACACCTATCTAATCTAGCTCTAAGCTTATCAAATGTTGTTCACATCATATAGGTTAGACAACCCTAAATTTAAAAATTAGCAAAAAAAGGGCTTTTACCATGCAACATCTTATATGGTGTTTTATTCACTAATTTGGTTGGAACCCTATTCAGAAGATAGGCTACAATTTTTAAGGCATATACCTAAAAGGATACCAAAAGTCTAATTAAGACATCATGGAACAAGCCACATCTAACAACGTTTGATTTTTTCTTTCAAAAACTTTATTGTGTCGTGCAGCTTTAGGTGGAGCCCATTGCAACATAATACCATTTTTTGTTAGATGTTTTAGCTTAAAGTTTTGATTGAACCAAAAGAGAGTCAATTGGTTCTATAAAAATTCTAGTCACAAATTAAGATTTAAAATAAAATTAAAAGTAAAAGTCAATGTAAAAGAGTTAAGAGCAAGAGAAGCAAATAAATGGTCTATAAGGGTTCGATGTTTTAACTTAGGCCTAAGTCTTTTCTTCTTGGCACTTCAATGCCAAGGTGATTCTCACAATTCACTAGAAAAACTACTACCTTTGAGGCTAAAGTATAACCTTACAACTCACTATCTTTTAAAGGCTTGATTTAACCTTACAATCCCTTTAAGAATTATACCTTAAATTTTTAAATAACTTCACTCAATTTACATATAATCCCCTTGTGATATGAATGAAGGTTTTTCCAAATTGAATAAGACCTTTAGTAGGTTGGTGTTTACTTGAATCTTGAGTACAGAAAGAAATAGATAAAGTAAGCTTATAAAAATACAAGAAAAGAATGAAAACTTGAAGAATGTGATCTTTAATGCTTAGAATATTGATTTTTGTTGCTTTTTTTTAGTTTAAAGCTACTACAGACCTCTATTCATAATTGTAAAAGATTATATGAATGTTGGGAATGTTTGACTATAGTGTATACCCATTATAGACTTAAAAAATTCAACCTAACATTCAAGTATGCTAGTTAAGCCTCAAGATTAAAAGCATCAGTATCGATAGATGATTTAAAAAGATGGCATTATATAGATAATAGGAACGTATGTATTGATACTTACAATTTGCATCAATACTAGAAACATTTTGTATCAAGACTAAGCATGTTGTATTGATACTGGGCAGGTTGTAAAGATACAAATGAGGTTTTATGAAACATAACCTACTATCAAGCACTTGAATCGATACCACTAAGGTGTGCACCGATGCTTACCAAGTTTGTATCAATTCATGATGCCTTATATCGATACTTTAGAGGTTTCTAAACATAGTATCAATACCTTGATACTATGTGTTGATACTTACATCAAACATACCTTATAAACTTATTTTTCTTGACCTGAAACGTGATCAAACATATCTTAAAAACATTATAAGCATAATTATACATTTGAAACATTTTTTTAAGAAATTTAAATCAAAAAGGTGATTTCAAAAACATTTTTAATACAAGCTAATTTAGCTAATAATCCTTCTTTTTTTTATATAACAAAATTTAAGATAAATTTGCTTGTTAAAATTCCACTTTATTAAAAAGTTTTTGTGAAAACTCCCCCCTAATAAGAGCAATAATTTCAAAAGTTTTAGATAAAGCGAATAAAGTTCTTTTGAAGATTTTTAAGGATATAAAAAATAAACATATTTAAATTAGTTCATATAAGAGAAGTAACAGTTAAGAAAGCTATTGTTTCTTCTTAAAGCTTTAGTATTCCTATCTCCAAAGCAAACATATTAGTCTAATCATAATTCAATTTAAGTTCATATCATGAAAAAAGCAACAAATATTCTCCCCTTTTTTTAGTTTTAGCAATATTTTTCCTTTTTATTGCAAATAGCAAATTCATAGCATTATATCCATCTATTCCCTCTTTTGTTATATCAAACCAAAAATATTAATTCAAAGCAATATAATTCGTACATAATTTGCACCAATAAAGATAATTCATTAATTATGCAATGCAATGTTAGATAAAACAATTAAAATGTAATAGAAATCCTATGATATGGCCTATAACAAATCCTACATTAAGCTTTACTTAACTTTAGGCTCAACTACTGGTGGATCATCGACAGGCTAAGGACTAGTGGGGCAGTGCACGTGCATGCTCAGAACAACACAATCAAATTGTCCTAACTTTGCCCAATATTATTAAAATAAGTAGTGATGTGAGAAAAGCTTTGGTCCCATACATTGAAGTGACCAACGATAGAGTCATTCATAGTATAGACATCTATGGATGTAGATGGTAAAGTATAAGAATGAAAGGTAAAATAAGCACAACATGCTCAATACCAATATCATCAAGGTATTAAGGTTTGGCTGCATGTTTAGGACTAACATCAGGAGGAGCTGGAGCATTAAAGGTAAAAGAATTTTGTTATCATTACTCTTGAGGCTATGGTTATTGCTGTCATGGCTTCAGGCAAAATTAGCACCCTTAACATGATAACCTATAAGTTTTATCGATTTTCATCTACTGTAATGGTATATGCTACATATTATGTTGAGCTCACAATCAAGGTTAAGGCCTTGAGCCTAGAGGTAGCACTTAGTGTCATGTCATGGAGGAGGCTATGACAACATTGAACACATATAACTAAATTAGCAAATATAAAGTAGAAAAGTTAGAATGGTTAACAATCTGAATCATGTGAATCCACCAATAATCTATCACACTAATGATGGTATATTTTATGCCATAAGGGCAGATTAAATAGGAGACAACAAGGTGGAGAAAGTGATCTATAGATGGAAGAAGAGTAGACTTATCACCTTAAATAAACAAAGCAGCAGGTCTGGTTCCTTCTTGGGCCTTATCTTCATCTGAAAAATCAAACATGGTAATGATAAAAGCTTAGTTAATGAGAAGATTTTAACCTAATAGATAAGATCTAATAACAATGGCTTGGTCATTTCTTTCGAGAAGTAGGGTAACATTACTAATGAACTTTCAAACAAGATTTTTTTTGTATAGCAACACTAAAGGATAAAAATGTGGTCCATCTAAATATGTCAAAGTTTATAGGTAAGAAAAGTTAATGGACTATAGGAAAGGTAATGTTAATGACTTAATAAGTTTGGACGCGCATATGAGTGGTAATAATGTTGAAACACTCATGAGCCCAAGCATTCTGAAAGTAAAAGTCATCGACGGTTGGATTTTAGGCTTGATGTTGTCATATAGAAGAAATAAAACCATGGGTGGTTAGACCCTCACAATAAGCTAGCATTTTAGTTTTGGAAGGCATGATATAGTGTTAGGTTCTTTGAAAACTTTTATCAAACACTTGGTGCAAGGTCAGGTTTAAAATGTAGAATTGATACCAAAGGTGTTTGGATGATAAATCGAGTGTTGGTGATGTGTTTAAGGTATTTTGGAAGAATTCAGATTGGTATAGAGTTTATTTACAAAAATAGCCAAGTTAGGTAGGTCTAGTCGAGTGGAGGTTGGCTTGGCTTGGTGCTAGAGGTAGCTTAGTTAAGGTTTTTTACCAAACACATGATAGACATAAGTTTTGGATATAATTTTGATGAAATTGGGATGTTTTCCGAAATGTATCACACTAGACACAAAGATATCATACTGGAATGGAAAATAGTGAATGAAATTTGAAGAATTATGTTAAGCTTTGAGGTTTTTGAAAAAGGAATGGTTAGGGTTTGAAGAACAGGAATTTTCAAATTTAAATGGTTTTTAGGTATTAATGGATCAAGTTTTTAAAGGACAACAATGATTTGATGATAGAAAAATATTCTAGAATAAAAATTTAATGAAAAACTGAGGTTTGACAAAGTTTATAAGCTGAATAATAAGTTTACAAGGAAGAATAAGATGAATAGTAACTTTAGCTCGATGAATATAAGGTTTGCATTCGAATAGCAACCTAAATCTATAATTGATATTTGTAAACACCTCATTTTGTTTAGTCCAATTTCTAGCATCATGACACTCAATTGAAAGGCAAAAAATTAAAAATAAAAAAAAATAGGGACAGTGCTTGGTGCCATATTGTTAGGCATTAATAGGCGACATGGTGCCAGGTGAAAATTTTTTTGGGGAAGGTATGAAATGCATATGGATCGTATAAAGAAAAACATAAAAAAGCATCAAAGGTCACTATTTGAGGTGCCACTGAGGTCATATGGATAAGCATAGCTCAATCATCCATTATTCCATGCTAAAGTAAGATGTTTGAAAGGCCAAAGGCATGAAAAATTCACATTTTTGCATGAATGTATCAGTATATGGCCTATATGTATTGATATGGGCCTTTATGCCATAAAAATTCAAAATTCCACTATTTATAGTGATACAAAAAGGGAATGCATTGATACTTGATCAATTGTATCGATATAGGGTTATGTCATAGCTAAAATTCGATTCTTGGTCAAAATGTATTAATAAAATCTTTAGTATATCGATATATTTTGGGAATGTATCCATACAATTTTCATTGTATTGATACATTATGGGTTTTTTGCCTAGATATATCAATACCACACATAATGTATCATTACATCCTGTGTATTTTGCCTAGTTCATGGCATGTTTTGCCCTCTTGGCCCTATTTCATTAAAACATGAACTTGACCATCATGTTGACCCCAGAAAATCATCCAATCTCAGACATAACTTTTTAATGATTATGTGGATTTCATTTTTAGGCCTTAAACATTAGGTTGTAACATTTTTGACTAGTTTGCTAAGTTTATGGCAGTGACATTTCATGCTATAATATGGATTAGTGAAAGGTAAGCCAATCCTTACTCATTACGTCAACTCATGCATGGTTTATTTTTGCTACTGAAACTATATATCAGCCAACAAAATACTAAAAGGTTTTTCCTTGGTACAATAAGTCATCATATTGTACAACATAAATAACTTAAATGCCTCAACTTTCTTAGGTTTTTTATGGCTGAGATTAAATCTGATATAAGATATGTTTATCGCGACATGCCCTCAGTGATTTTGCTCATGATGTGCTAAAATTAAAAATAAAAGGGAGAAAGCGCTCCCCTTTAGATCATCCCTTGATCGGGATTTAAATTAGGCATAATAGGGCAATAGTTAAAGGGAAGACCGTCAGACAAATAGCTCATCCAATCAGTCTTGGATGGTCATTACAAAATGTCCATGACTTGGAACCCCTATCGATCATTTTAGGCTAGTATGATTAGATACCTTTTAAAATCGATGATTCTGATTTATGAAGTTTGCAACACTAATTTCACAGAATATGTATACCAGAGTTTATTTTTAAAGGTTTGAGAGTCGATTACATGTAGAAAAGTATTAGCACCCCTACAACACCTAAAATTGATACCTTCCAGCAATAAATTATTGAAGTCTCGATTTTTCATGCAATCATTATTTATATGTAATCCCTTTCTTATGAATGCAAATTTTTAAAATTGATTCGAGATTTTATAATAAAAGTTTAATTAATATATCTCTATGTGAAACAAGCTAGGAATATTAGGGATTAGAAACAAGCTATTGGTACGAATAGCCTTAATGATACCTCAATGTGACTTTAGATACTTTGAATGTTGGCCTAGACAAAATAGAGTGTCAACAATTGCCCTCTTAGGCCATTGCTGAGCATTAGGAAAAAAGACAAATAGACACTGTCTTGTTTGGGATATAACATTGCCATGTAAGTACCTGTAGGAAATAAGAGATCTAGTTATTATTATGCTGAGATAGGTAGAGTATGTTGGTAGCGGTCTCGACTGATAAAAAAATTTCAATGAGTTTTGCAGGGTTTAACCTCTCTACTAGGTTTATAATTTCCTAGGTTTGATCCTTTAAATAGGTACTAGCTAGTGTAGGCTTTGACTCGATAAGGGTCCAGCTCTTTTTGGACTAAGTAGGTAGGCATTAAGCTTTTCATGGACTGACTCGATAAACATCTAGCTCTTTATGGACTGATGTAGGTAGGCATCCAGCTCTTTTTGGATTGAGGTAAATATGTATCCGCTCTTTATGGACTGAGGTAAATAGATGTCTAGCTATTTTATGGACTGAAGTATGTAGCCATCCAACTTTTTGCGAACTAAGGTAAGTAGCCATCTAGCTCTTTATGGACTAAGTTATGTAGTCATCTGGCTATTTATGGATTGAGGTAGGCAAACATCCAACTTTTTGTGCACTAAGGTATGTGGGCATCCAGTTTTTTATGGACTGAGGTATGTAGGTGTCCAGCTTTTTATGGACTAAAAGAGAAAATGCATCTAGCTCTTTGTGGACTAAAAGGGAAAAAGGTGTTCTATTTTTTATGGACTAAAAGAAAAAAATATGTCTAGCTTGAAGACACCCCATTTTATTCTGGCCAATTTCTGGCATCTTAAGACTTAGGTGAAAGAAATCAAAAAATAGAAATAAAAATTGGCAAAAAAATTTTTGGGGAGGTTTGAAATTCTTATAGACCATAGTAAAAAAATATATAAAAATAAGGCATCAAAAGCTACTATACATGGTGTCACCTGGGTCATTCAAATGAATACATGAATCAATTTCCCATTGTTTATGACCAAGTTAAGGTAACTCAAGAAGCCGCAGATACATGCATGTTATATTAGTGTAAGAGTATAGATACAAGGCTTTACATCATCAAAAATTTGAATTTTCACATGTAGTATCGATATAAGAGGGTTAAGTATCGATACCTAAGATCTGGTATCGATACCTAGCATGTTTGTATCGATACAGACCTTGGCAGTAGCCAAAGTTGTGATTTTTGCCAAAATGTATCAATACACAAGCATAAGTATCGATACAAATCTATGAAGTATCAATACATGCCTTTATGTCTCAAGATTGGAAACATTTTCTGCTCTTAGTATCGATACACAGCTCATTGTATCGATATTTAAGAGTAAAAGGTACCTTGTGTATCAATACAACATGTTTTGCTTTGATACACCAAGGCATTTTTGCTCAGTTTAAGCCACTTTTCAACCTTTGAAAACCCGATTTAAACATGTTTTTGTGCCAAGGTATTATCATAAATCATTGCAAACCTCAACTATGGGCTCATTAATGGATTCAAACAATTTTTTGAGGCCCAAAAAATCAATGAGAAAAGTCACTTTCATAAGATATATAGGTGTAAAAAGGTATGGCAAGCATATCTCTAGTTGCAGGCTGTCATAGCCTTTCTACGTCCTTGCTCAGCATGGCAAAACCAATAAGAAGATAGTCAGCTAAGCATGGTAGCTGGAGATGTCCTCTGGTGCAGAAAGGAAAAATAAAAAATGGCCTTGCATTATCTTCTAAAAGTAGTGGTTGGGCATTGAATAGAGGACTCTCCCAGCTATAAAAAAAAGCTCTCCAGTAATCGAAGAAAATTCATTATCCATCCCCACAAACCCTCCAACAACTTTAGCTCCAAAAACTCACTAAAAACACTATTCCATTATTTTTCACCCTTAACCAACCCTATTTCGGTAGCTCTTTAAAACCACCACTAGAAAACCTTTAAAAACTCAACCTTTAACATATGTTTATCCTCAAAACACCCTACCAGCAACCATATTACCATAAAGCTTTTTACTTTTGCCCTTTTCATGCTAAATAATAACAAAAAGAGGGAAGTAACCGAGTTTAAAGCCACTGCTTAAAAAAAAGGAAAGTTCAAGCTTTTGCTAGTATATTTTCTACCATGTTCGATAGACTTTCTATTTTGATCATCTATTTCATTCTAGTGAGCCCTTCATGCTACCATAACCCTCTTAAGATTCTTTTACATCATTATTGCCTTGGTTGTGGTAGTTTCAAGATCTTGATGACCATCTTGACACCTTAATGTTGTGGGATATATAAACTCACCAGACTTTATTTTCATCATTACACAGCCTCTGTTCATGCATCTTTTGCAATGCTCTTTCAATATTCACATATCTCTTTCATACTTAAATGGCCACCTTAACATATCTTAGGTATGTTTAAACATTTTTTTGCATTTTAAAGAGTCTCATGAAATAAAAATTTTGTCTTGATAACTCCAGCATCCATTTCCTTATTCAAACATGTTCATATCATCTTTATGCACCCTATTTGTCATCTCTTTGCATTTGTGTGACCCATTTCCATGTCAAAATGTTATCTTTGTATGTTTACATGTTTAACCTATGTTTATCTTTGTATGTGTTGCAATTTTGTTCATGACATCTCTATCAAAATGCTTGCTTGTTTCTTAAAACTTGATTTTTAGAAACATCCCTAAGTTAGGTTCATGCTGCCTTTAATAGATAAAATGTAGCATGGACTTAATGCTTTCATTAAATTGGTCTCCCAATCTTAGGGGTAAATCAACATTTCAGCTTTGGATTCATGGTGAAATAAGTTTATTTTTTTTAAAAAAAAGGGAAATCCTTCTAGTATTAAACCTTAATCTTGAGTCTCATGTTCCCTTTAGTAACATGGTTAATATGTTGTTCCATTGTCCCAAACTACTGTAGGATTGTGGAATGAACTTGTGAAGCCTATGTTACTTTTTGTCATGGATGTTCAGATGTCTTAGACTAGAGTCTACCATTGAAAAAAATTGAAATATCCAATAATTCCTCTATTTTTGCTTTGGCAGTACTTAATCTGGTTTTGGAAAATCATTTTTGGGCCATAAAATATTTCTTTTGATTTTTTTAATTTTTTCCCTTAAAAGACATTGAAGTACTTTTCTAACGGTGTCTTATATGCCCTCGAATCATCCCGGATCAGTGAGTTATGATTTTTTGAACCTTTATTGGCTGAAACCCTTGGAACCAACATTCAACATTCTATTTGGGCTATTTTGGCCTATCAAATGATTTTGATGAAAGTATTTTTCCTAAAAAGTGTATGAAATTCCCTTTGCAAAAATCATTTTTCAAAGTCCAGCATGTCTTTTCCCCCTGCATGTGCTGCTAGTGTCAATATAGACTTAACTTCAAAAATTAATTTCACTTAGAGAGCGATTGTCTAGAATTTTTAGAATACTTTTACATTAAACCTTATTGAGTTATCTTTCTTAGGACACATTATTCACCATCTAAAGCATTTGAATAACCTGAAATAAATTCCAGGAAGGAGGTGACAGGTTGTTGTCTCTTATTTTTATCTTAGTTTTTGAATCTCCTTTTATCGAGATGTTTGAATGTCTTAAAATGCATCCAGTTGGTTCCCCCACAACATCAGCCCCTTTTGACTCAGATCAAGATTAGAATACAAAAGATAAGATTTCATGCTAATGGAGATATTTCAACTCCATTACTCAAAGGGGATACTCCAACCCTATTTTTAATTAAAAAATTTAAATTTTCTCCTTGTTTGAAAATGTTTTCCTAACTTCAAGGATACTTTAATCCCACTACTCTGAGGAGATACTCTAACCCTTTTTTTAAAAAAAAAGATACAAAATTTTTCTTTATTCCTAAATATTTTCCTAACTCTATCTTTGGGAATACTCCAATCTTACCTCTCTAAAGGGATACTCCAACCACGCTTTATATTTTCAAAACTCAATCCAGACTTTATATTCATAAAAACTCAATTCAAACTTTATATTCATATAAACTCCCTATGTTCCTCGTATCTTCGAGGCGTATAGATGAGCTAATTTAATAAAAAAAGAAGAAAAACTAGATCTATTTTTACAAAACTTAATGCATTAAAGGGAATTTTACCTAAATAAAGGCTAAATGGAACTGATTTAATTGAGACCAAAGTGAAACATAGTTCATAAGTACGATTTCGTTCGTCATGGGGATATTAATCCTTTCCCACATGTAACTAACTCATGAACTAACCAACAAATCTTTGGACTCTATAAACCTTAAAATCAATGTTTGAAGTTTCATAACTCAAAATATCATTTTTGGTTGCCTAGCTAGAAATAATTAATGGTGACTCTTAGTTTATGGCCATCTCATGGTGGCTATCTGAGACTAGTTAGCTAAGCGACTCGCCTAACAGTCTCTCTCCCCTTCACATTATTACGCCTAATCCAAATCATGATCAAGGGATAACTCAAAGGCTTGACCATGACCAACCATTATTTGTTTTTACGTCGAATGCATTATGCCCTACAGATTTGGAGTAAAAGATAAGGCACATGATGACATAGCTTTTTATGGAGTAAAAGGAAAAAAAATGTCTAGCTCTTTGTGGAGTAAAAGAAAAAAAAGAAAAAAAAGTATCCAACTTATTATGGACTAAAACGAAAAAAGAATTCAGCTCTTTATGGACCAAAAGATAAGAGTTTAAATACCTTACCAAGAGCCTTTTGGGGCTTCTCAAAAAACAAGAATTTGTACATGAGGTTCTTCATTGGTTTGACTTTTGTGAGTAGGAGTTTGTACTTAAAATATGTTAATAGTCATATGAATGATGCATAAATATGTAAATGCATGTTTAAGTGATATGAAGGTGGTGATTTAAAAGCCTAATCAAACAATTAGCTTTAGAGTTTTGAATCATCTTTCATCTTTGAGCTTCATTGGGTTTCTTGTGTTTTAAGGTTTGCCAACTTTACTTTCAATTTTCAAAAGGTTTTTTTTTGAATGGTTGAGGTAACTCATGCTATATAGAAAGGTTCTTGAGTTTAATCAGCTTGTATTAGTAGGTTCACAAACTTAGTGAGTTGACTCTTGACATGCTTGAAAAAATGTATCTAATGGTTTGAATACAAGGATCAAGGATCATTGATTTGGCTCTATTTTCTAGCTAAGGTTTATTAAGGGACATTTTTCATCATGTTTTTCAACATGGAAGAAGTCTAAAGGGTAAGTCTAGTTATGGTTCTAGAATCCATTCTTGGCGTTTTAAACTTGAGAAGATTTACCTGCTAGGTTTTATCTTATTTAAAGTAATACCAAGAAATTGTATTATCAATTTTGTATAATCTATCATGTATTATCATGCATGATGCACTATGGTATGTATGTAAGTATAAAAAATGAGATTCAAGAAACAAAATGGTTGTATTTCATTTTTTGAAGAAAAGGAATACAATTTATAGAACATCTTGAAAGGTACAGAGAAAGTTAAGAATTAACTTTTCCAGTAATTGATTCTTTTTTTATGCTAATGACAAGAGTTTTCTACTGAGTACTTTTGAAAACTTCTCTCAAATAATCAACTTTCTTCATGTCAGTCATTTTTCAAGAAACCTCTTGGGTTGCCCTATGGTAATTGCCTTAAGCTTAAGTAAACACCGTTTTTTCCTCTAAGGTCAAGTAAAGGTATGCTCAGTAAACCTAAGATAGGATGAAAAGCTTGGGCCAAATTTTGGTATTTCTATAGAGGATGGTCCTGTTAAGTTGGTACTGGTCTTGTTAAATTAAGTTCAAATAAGGGTAAGGTTTGGTTATTTAAGTAGCCCTGCCTAGCATAATGATGCCTTTATACATATCCATTCGAAAAACCTTTTTAGGCATAATACTTCTTAGTGGAATTTGAGTTGATGAGGTTAGGTAAATCATTACCATCCATGTCGGTTAGAATTAATGTTCCACTAGAGAAACTTGCTTAACCACATAGGGACCTTCCAACTTTAAGGTCTATTTTCCTCAAGTATCTTTGTGAATTAGGAGTATCTTTTTAAGTACTAAGTCTCTTTCTTAAAACCAATAAAGGTGGACTTTTTTTTCTAACAAGCTCTCGTCATATGCTTCTAATACATCTATACATGGCAGATGGCTGTCACTTTCTCCTCATTGATGAGGCTAAGTAGCTTGTATCGATTCTTAACCCATTCAATTTCATCAAGCTATGATTCCATTAAGACTTTAAGTGAAAAGGATTTCAACTTCAATAGGCAAGACTATCGCCATCCCATAAAGTATGGAGAATAAGGTAGCTCTAAGAAAAGTCTAAACTACTGAGCAATTGGCCTATAGTGCAAATGGTAGCTTATCGTGCCAATCTATATAAGCTTCAACCATTTTCTCAATTATTTTCTTAATGTTTTTGTTGGCTACTTTGACTATTCCACTTATTTTTGGAAAGTATGGCACTGAATTGTGGTGCTTTATCTTGCACTAAGAGCAAATTCCTTTCATCATTTTGTTACATGAATTACGTGCATTATCTGTGATGATTTGTTTGGGTAGTCCATGTCAGCAGATGATGTCTTATTTTATAAACTTACACACAACAGATCTAGTGATGTTGGAATATGAGGCCGTTTCTACCTATTTAGTGAAATAATCAATGGCAACCAAAATAAAAATGATGTCCATTTAAAGTTTTAAGAATGATGGGTCTAATTATATCTATACCCTACTAGGGAAAAGCCATGGTTTCATCGTGACATACTGAGGTGAAGGTGGGACATGGATTTTGTCCACATAAATTTGGCACTTATGGCACTCTCAAACATAGTCCATGCAGTTATGTTTTAGGTCAACCAGTAATATCCAGACATCATGACTTACTTTGCCATTCTAAGTCCGTTAGCATGAGTACCATAAATGACCACTTTAAAAATTCTTTTAGTTTCAAGAGCATCCACACATCAGAGTAATATTTAATCCTGGCTTTTCTTGTACAAGACTTCACTATCAAACTTGTAGACAATCTTTGGATAGTTCACTTGTTAGTTTCTGTAGCATGCTCTAGGTGTTTTTAACCTCAAATGTAATGAAGAATGTCATGGTACCTTGGCAACCCATCTCTTTCTTCTTCTATACTATGGTAGAAGGTGAGAGCTTTGTTAATGCTCATTTAGATAGGTGTGACTTTTGACTCTTGAGTTATTTCAAACATATAAGTCAGAGTCACTAAAGTGTCTACCACTTACTTGTATTCCTAAGGTAAATGTTCAAAGCTGATTTCATTAAATTGTTGTTTTAGTTTATTAATTAGCCTTCTTTATTGGAATAGCTTAGCATCTCATGTTTCCCATTCTTTTCAAAGTCGATAAATTACCAAAACAGAGCCCCCAAATAGTTATAAAGTTCTCATACCCATTTCAATAGCCACACGAACCCTAAATACATATGCTTCATATTTGGCTATGCTGTTAGAGCAGTTAAATTTTAGTATAGTGATGAAGGATAATAATAATCTCTATTTGGTGAGATTAGAATAGCCCCGATTTGATGTCTTAATATGTTTGAAGCTCTATCAAAATACATTTTCCAAGATTTACTTTAATATATATGATCTTTTAACTTGCATATGCAAATTAAGTCTTCATTTGGGAATTGAAAATCTAATTATTCATAATCCTCTTTAGTTTGCCTTTCCAAGAACTCAGCTGTTTTGCTACCTTCGATGGCTTTTTGACTCACATGAATGATGTCATATTTAGAAAGCAAGACTTGCAATCAGGCTAATTTTCTAGACAAAGCAAAAGCTTTGCACAGATATTTGATATGGTCCAATTTGGCAATCAGCCATGTGGTGTGATATAACATACATTGCCTTAACCTTGAGCCATCCAAGCTAGAGCATAACATAACTTCTTAATTGCAAAGTAGTTATTTTCATACTCTATGAATTTCTTGCTTAGGTAATAGATAGCTAGTTCTTTCTTTCCTGACTCATCATATTAACCTAATACACAACCCATGGACTTTTTTGAAAACTAACATATATAAGATTAGTGGTCAATCAGGCACCGACATAGAAGCACTAGCGAGCTTGATAGGTAATGCTTGACCTTGTTGAAAGCTTGCTAGTACTCATCATTCCACTCACTAGGGTTTTCTTTTTAGAATAAGTGAAAGATCAGATCATATTTGTTGGTTGGCTGGGATATGAATCTGGCTACATAATTCAATCTCCTAAGGAAACTCTTTACTTTCTTTTAGGTAAAAGGCAATGGAAGGTTTTGGATAGCCTTTACCTTGTCAAGATCAAATTTAATTCCTTGCTTACTCATAATGAAGCCTAATAGTTTATCAGAGATAACACCAGAGGTGCACTTGGTTGGGTTTAGTTTGAGTTGATATTTGTATAGCCATTTAAAGAGTTTATGGAGGTTAGCGGTATACTTAATCTCTTTTGAAGACTTGGCAATGATATCATCCACATAAACCTTTATTTGTTTGTGCATGAGGTCATGGAATAATGTCACCATTGCCCTTTGGTAAGTTACCCTAACATTCTTAAGTCCAAAAGGCATAACCTTATAGCAAAAGGTGCCCATATGGTCACGAAGATGGTTTTTCCATGTCTTCAACTGCCATTTTAATATGATAGTAGCTCAAAAATTCATCTATGAAGGAAAATAAGGAATTTTTTAGCAATATTATCTACTAAGGTATCAATGTGAGGTAAACAAAAATTATCTTTAGGGCTTGCTCAATTTAAGTTCCTGTAATCTATGCATATCCTACCTAGCCATCCTTTTTAGGAACTAGGATAATATTGGCTACCCATTTAGGATTCTTGGCTACATCGAGAAATCCTATGTCACATTGCTTCTTTAATTCTTTTGTAATTTTTAAAACCATTTTTTATTTTATTCTCCTAAGCTTTTGTTATACAAGTTTGCACTTGGGTTTTAAAGGAAGTTCATGAACCACTATATCAATGTTTAGCCCAAGCATGTTTTGGTAAAAGCAGGTGAATACATCTCGGTATTCTTCTAGAAGGTTGCTCAGTTTAACTTGGGTTAATGGGTTTATAGAGGTTCTTATCTTGACATCTATTCAATCTTCCCCTATCTTAAGTTCACTCTTTAAGTACTCTCATCATGGGGCAAGATTTATTTCTTTTCTTGTTTAATTAATCTCAATAAATCAAGTAACACAGTGTTTTTTTCAAAATCCCTCTTAGGTTTGACTTCACCGGTGTAGATTTGTTCCTCAGAATCAATTTCTAGAGTCTCAGCATGAATATTCATGCCATTTTCATCTAAGTGCCTAAAAATATAGTGAAGAACAATGTAGGCAAAAAAACATACAAAGAAAGGAAAAAAAGTCTAAAGATTTGGCAAAGATAAAGATGGGTATAAGAGATGCAATGAAAAATGCTTAGTTATTTTTATTAATAATGTTTAATAAAAGTATCCCTATGCAAAGGATCCTATAATGCTCTTGGATAAAAGCATTCAAGCTTAGTTCATAGCATTACTTTGAATTATATCAAACAATATAGGAATCTCAATTTTAGTTTAAATGCTTGGAACAAATCTTGGAGTGCATAACCAGCCTTACTGCTCGTTATTGAAGTTTTAAGCTCATCAATTACAGCGAAAAAGAATTTTTTGAATGCTTTACTCAAAATAACCTTTATATTACCAAAACCAATAGTTTTCCCTGATTCAAATTAATGTGTCCTCCTAAAAGAAAACTTTCTTATAGTGATGGCAGCACCATTGGTTTATCTTCCAAATCTTGACCCTTTAGATGAGTCATTCTCTTTTCCTGTGCTTTCTAAACTTGTTTCTTCTATTAGTGGGCATTAGTTTTGAATCTCTAACCCCATTGTCTATTTGATGAGCGTCTTTCATAGCTTTAGAGATCTTTTGCTTTCCTAGTCCCTTTCCAAATTAGGCATCCTCATTGATAGTCAACTAGAGACTTATGTTAATGCTTTTTGATAAATAACAGTTAACCATGGGCAAACTTATCATTAACAAACTCAAACAATTAGAAAGAGGATTCTGGTATACTCTCATCAGGCTCAATATATTGGGCGTACTTAGAAATAGTGGTAATAATATCTTCTTCATCGCCAATGCTAACAACTTTGTTCTTTATAATAAATTTTAACTTGTGGGGTAATAAAGATGGCACTGCCCTCATGGAATGGATCTAAGGTCTCCCTAACTGGCAATTGTATGATGGAACAATGTCCATCACATGAAAATCCACTTTGTACGTGCATGGCCCAATCTTAAGTAGGATAGTGATACTCCCAATGACCTATCTAAGTGTTCCATCAAATGCTCATACCATTGTGTGATTATGCTTAATAAAAGAATCATCAATAAGAAGTTTATTCAAGCATATCAAAGGTATTACATTCAAAGTGGACCGAATATTGATAAGAACTTTTGGCAGCGCACTTCTTTTATAAGAGGTAGTGATGTAGAGAGCTCAATAATTCCACTAACCTTTATGGGGTATTTCATCATCACTGAAAGATATGTAATTGTGTGCAATAATACTACTCACTATGTGATCCAATTGACCTATTAGAATGTTAAATGGGACATGAGCTTCATTCAAGATTTTAAGTAGAGCTTTTCTATGGGCTTCATAATTTGAGAACAGTGACAGCATAAATATCTTTGCGGGTTACTTGTTTAGCTGATCAATAATGCTATATTCATGGTGGTTAATGAATTTAAGAAACTCTATAGCCTTTTTCTCACACTAATTCTTTGATTACTTTTGACTGTTTCTTTATCACTACAGTGTTAGAATTGTTAAAGAAGCATTTTTTTTGTTGATTTTAGCTTCAAATGTAGCTAAGGTATAGCATCTGCCACTATAAATTGGAAGGCTTACTCTCAAGAAGTTAATGGTGGCTACGTATTTGGTAGATTCCTCAATCATCACTACTCGGCTTTCATATTTCCATGCCATTACTTTGTCTTTTTTATATGGAAAATGATATGGGAGCTAAAAATTAATTCTCGAGGTTGGTTGCGTAGGGGAAATTTTGGTATTTAGCTAATTAGCAAATAAAATCTATGATCTTTCGACTCCATAAAAGGGGACCTTTTTATCTTTTTCTGTCACATTCATAGAACTGTTTTTGTCCTCCTCCAATTTTCATAGAACTTGAATTCTAAAGGTCTATCATCCTCGGGACAAATCTTAAGAATTTAGCATAATGTTACAAGGTATGCCTTTGTCTTTAGTGGCAACAGTAGGATCTGGCAAGCTTTTTATCTTGATGTTTGCCTACTAACCTAACCTTCATGAGAGCCTCTCATACACTACTCATTAGTGTTTTAACTTTTTCAACATTTTTCTTGATCTAACAATGCATCGATTAATTACAGCATTTAGTCTTGGCTCTACGTGGTTTGGAAGTGGAATAGCTCTAACATTAGGTCCTGCCTCTTGTTCGATTTTGATCATGCCCTTTTTTAGTTGGCCTTGAACTTTTCTCTTAAAGGAAATGTAATTTTAAATGCTATGACCTTGTGCTCCAGCACAGTACTTATAATAAGCATTCTCATCATACCATTTAGGAAAAGGAGGTGACATTGGAGTTATAAATACTAGAGCTACCAATTAACCTACCAGTAAGCTAGCATAGACCTCTTTGTAGGAATAAGGAAGCAGATCTAACTACTCTCTTTCTCTAGAGGCTTGTTGATTGTTTGGTACTCTGGTGTTACCATAGTTGTAGGATAATGTATTTTGAGTGGAATTTTAACTTAGGTTTGATGAAAGATTCATGGTAGGATTAAATCCAATAAAGTATACTGATTATGGTACTAGGGCATATAAGTTGAAGCTTGGATATGCCATGCTAGGGAAATACATGCTCGGTATTGAATAAGGATTTTAGGCAATCTTGGTAGGACTTTTACTAATAGCGTTTACCTCTTTGTTTTTGCCTTTATCAATATGCTTCTTGGTAGAGTTGGATATTTCCCCCTAACATCTTATTGATTTTTATGGCGTTATTAATCATTTCTCCAAATATCACCATATCAGCAAAATTTTTCATAGCATTCTCCACTAAGTTCTTATAGTAAGGAGCTAATAGAGTGCTAACGAACATGACTGCCATCTCTTTTTCCATTAGTGGAAAGTGAACCTTGGCTGGCTCTTCCCACCACCTTTGAGTGTACTGCTTGAAGTTTTTGGTAGATTTCTTTACCATGTTCAATAAACAAAAAAGATCTAGAGCCAATTTGATCCATGCCTACACTGATCCAAGAAAGCTCGAGCCAAGTCTACATATGACTGAATTCTAATGGGTCAAGCTCTATGTATTATCATGCAATTGCTTTATGTTAAGCTATCTTGAAAATAGTGTATTAATAGTTTCTCATTATCTTCACGCCCAACCATCTTTCGACAATAAATATGGATATGCGTAGTAAGGTCTGTGGTACCATTGTATTTATCAAAATCTGGTACGTTGAACTTGGGTGGGATAATAAGGTTTAAAACCAGGCCTAAGGAATTGGCATCCATTATTCCAAACATATTGCTATTTTCTCTAGCTCTAAGGCATTTCTCCAATAACTTGTACTTAATTTCATTTTTAATAGCCTTAGTACACTTTAAACCTATTATTTTTTTATTTTATTTGCTCATCGAGGTCTGGGATGAAAGAATTTGTTGGTGGCAATCCCATATTCATGCTACAATATCCTTTAGCTAGATGTGGTGTTAATGTAAGGCTTATAGATAAATGGTTGAGCAACTGGATCGATGCTATTGTAGGTAATTCCTCTTGGGATGCTTATTCAAGAGTATTGGTGACTTCAATCCCCCTATTAGGATTAACCTTAGGTTTGGTTGTTCCTCACCTTTGTTAGTAGTATTAGTTTGCCTTTTATCCTTTAGAGCAGTATCAAGCTATTTTGTCAATTTAACAACTTAGCTTTGCAGTTAATTAATTTTATGGAGCATTTATTCTTGAGCTTCTCAATGCATAATTTCAAGCCTTTAGGTACGAGCCAAGCGATTGTTCTCCATTAGCTTTTGACACAAACATGTATTGTACTAATGTTGGATGTTCAATTTTCATGCTTTGAGGACCCTTGCACTTAGAGTGATGCTAGATTAGACTTATTAATATGATGAGTATAATGTATTGAAGAATGAAGATCAAATCATATGCACGTGATAATATTATGGAAGAAAACATAATTAAGCAAATTACATCATGTATGCAAATGCAGGAGAGAGTTGGATTTTGGCAACAGTTCTGGAATAAGTATCTTCGATTCAAGCAAAACATTAATTACATCCCATTAAGTTTGAAAGTAATCAAATTTGAAAATATCACACATTATTACATTGTTTCATTACAAGTTCCAAAAAGTTCAATAGTTATTATCCATTCATTCCAATGGGAACAAAGTCTTGCTTTATAGATCGACAATTTTAACCGTGTCATATACACTGGTTTGAACTATATGGATTTGCTCAATGAGGTTTCAGAGATGTTACCTATACTCTGATCGAGATTGGTCAACCAAAATCTTATTATGGTACAATTCTTTATAAGTTCCTGAAATCTTTCAACCTAATCTTTTTGGACCTAAAAGGCATGCTCCAACTTCTATAACCTTGTAGCTAAAGCTTCATTCTTAACCCTTATCTCTTGAAGAACTTATACATAAGCTACCAAAGTTTTGCTTCTTCTTTGATAAACTAATGCAAATGCAAAGGTTTTAATGAGTTATTCTGCTTTAGTCTCTGCTTGAGCCTTTTAAGCCTCTAGACAAGCTTGACATTTCATTTAATTAGGGATTTGCTGGTTCCTAGTTATTTCTTTGCCTTTTGAAATGCCATGTAGTCTTTCTCTAAGCCTTGGAGAGCTTCGTTGATGGCATTTTTCGTCTTGACAAGGTTGCTTATTTACCCCTCTCAAACTAGATACTCACATTCCCATTGACTCTTTTCTTTTTGCAACTGATGAATTTCTTTAGCAAAAGTAGCTCTTTCTTATAGATACTCATGCTTCAAGATCTTAGATGGATGGTTATCTGTCAGGACATAAGGGATTCCTTTAGTGGGCAATGGTATGATGTCGTTAACTTGCTTACTATCTAATCTTCAAAGATCAGAGTCGCTATTTTTTCTCTTTCAATATGATTCAGAAGTCTTTCAACATGCATCAAAGATCTTTTGCACTTGACTTGTGTAACCAACCCCTCCACATTCAAAATCTAGTTTACAAAGTTCACAGGTAATGGTGACAAACTATTAGTAATCAAATTGCCATAAAGCCATGAATGGAGTATAACTGATATTTCCCTATAATCCATTAAAAGGCATTTAATGAAATGGCCTGCATTTGTACATAATCAAACCAAGAATCATCCATGGAAATATCCAAATCACTTCATTAGCATTCAAATCTCAAAACTTTACAATCCACTGATCTTTATTGGTATCTTGAGGCCATTCTTTTTCCAAGAACTTAGTGAAAGGACTTAATTCAGCATCTATGCCTGTAATGGTCTCTTACCCGAAAATGACTAAGAAACCATATGTATAACATTGATGAGTATCCAACAAAGCGTGCCTTGCCTCTTTTTGTCCCAAGATTTAAGACTGGATAGTCTCTGGTAAGATGGTAAGAGTAGGATCAATACCACAACTTAGTTTTGAGCAAATATCTATCATGACAACCTCTATTTATCCCAAAGCCCATGGAAACATGATCGAACCATAGATTGCCAATGCAGAAGCATCTTGAATCTTTTTCTCATTAATTGGGCATTCATGACACATTTTAAACTAGATGTAAGCCCGCCCACTATTATTTGACTCTAAGCATACTAGCCAACTTTTTCTTGAGGAGTGTAATTTTTTGCCAACTTAGAGTAAATTTTTTAAAAAAAAATTAGGCCTTTTTGATATTCAACATGATTGATTATTTTTTTATGGTGAGGATCAGATCATGCCCATTGAAAATGAAACGCCCACATGTAGGATTCCAAAATTGTATCGTAACATTTAGTAATCTGAAGCCGACTTTAACTTTGACCAATAGAGTAATATCCTTATAATTTTTTTGCAAAGATTGCCTTATTATTCTCATCCCAGCCATTCCATACATCTCTCAAATCCTAAAGATTGAACTGCCTAAAGACCATTCTAGCCCTTTCGAGATTTCTAAGATATCTTGGCTAAAGACTATCCCTACTCTCTCTCTTTTTTTTTTCTAACTCAGACCTGATTGTCTGAAAATCATTGAAACCTTCGAGTAGTGCTTGTGCCATAGTGAGATACTCATCTATGGACACCACCCTTGGAACAACTATCTGGAGATGGTATGAAATGACATGATGCATATAGCAAAGACAACAAAAGAAACACTAATTCAACAACGTATTAAAGGCAAGAAATAAATCATAAAGTGCCCAGTGACATCGCAATGGTTCAAGGCAAGCGTGGAAAAATATGGGTATAAGTGTTTTGCCTGTCAAACCTAAAGTTATGCGGACAACATACCAACATGTCTGAGACATAAGCATCCTATTAGGAAGAATATCTATGCTCGAGATAATGACTATTCATTCATCACTATACAGTTACAAGCTAATATCAAGCCATCAATCAAAGAGCATAATAGCTTGTTCTACTATTTGGTCATAGTGACGTAGCATGAAGCTTCTAAGGACATTAAGTATTTGCCTATTATCGTTAAGTGATTAACAAACTTTAAGTCATTGATTAGGCAACATAACAACTTATCCAATTAGGTTTAGTTTCTTGGAAAGTGATACAACACTCAAAAGGTATGCCAAGTGATAATATTCAAATATTATCTCTTGTAAAAGGAAAAAGGCATTAGCCATTAGTTGGACAATATAACGACATGCCCTAATTCAGTTCCTTGGAAGGTGATATAGATCTCGAAAGGTATGCCAAGTGACAAAATTTAAATATTATCTCTTGTAAAAGGTAAAAGGCATTAGCCATTAGTTGAACAACATAATAACATGCCTTGATAGTGTTATTATGATAGATGACATAACTTGAAACCGAAGAAAAGGCATTAGTGATGATGTTTTTTCATCATCATTTATGCAACAAAGAAATGATAAATAAGAGTGATAGGTAAAAAATGTTTCCCTAAGTATTTTATTCTCCAAGTCAATCTAATAGCACTTTGAGATGGCCTTACATGGTTTGGCTCTGATGGCTAACCATATAAGGTTTAGTTAACTATAAAAGGTTTTCAAATCATTCCTCCATCCAATAGAGGCAGTTAAGGCACCCGATCCTGGGCCTATCACAGGTTTGGCAGAACGAGTTTGATTTAGGTGGATGTGTTTTGCTATACCCATATGGATAAAAAGGATACCATAGTAGCATATGTATTTTACACCCTGAAAGATATTGCTAGCCTATGGGTAAAAAAAGACACAATAGAGGACAATTAGCTTACTTCCACCTAATAAAGGTCTTATTATCTCTTCGAGAAAAGAACGACTTAGAGTCTATTGAGATGTGAGTGCATGGTATGTGTCAAGGAAACAATCAAATCTTTTTATTTACTTCTTATTACCATTATACCAAAATTATTGTATTCATTTCTCGATTTGAATAAAACCCTAGCAATCATGAGAAATGCAAAAATGCATAGAGTGATAGCAAAACAAATGTCATGTACAAGAACATGAAGAAAGGGGATTACAAATAAATAATGACTATAATTGAAAGAAATCGAGAATCATGATAAAATTTAGCTGTTGTAGGCTCGACTCTCAAAATCAAATCCCCAGCAGAGTCAACAAGCTACTGCGACGTGCCCTCAATGATTTTCTTTGTGATGCCTTACAACTTAAAAATAAAAAAGAAAAAAATACTTACCTTTATATCATCTTTTGATCGAGATTTGAATAAAATTACGAAGAGGATCATCGAATGAATCATTTATCCAATCAATCTTGGATAGCCATTACTAAAAGGCCATAAATTAGAGTCACCACTAACTATTTTAGGTTAGGTATGATCGAATACCTATTGGAATTTTGACTTAGGTTTGGTGAAAGATTCATGGTGGGATTAAATCCAATAAAGTATACTAATTATGGTACTATGGCATATAAGTTGAAGCCTGGATATGCCATGCTAGGGAAATACATGCTCAGTATTGAATAAGGATTTTAGGCAATCTTGGTAGGACTTTTACTAATAGCGTTACCTATTTGTTTTTGCCTTTATCAGTATACTTCTTAGTAGAGTTGGACATTTCCCCTCTAACATCTTACTGATTTTTATGGCGTTATTAATTGTTTCTCCAAATATCACCATATTAGCAAAATTCTTCATAGCATTCCCCACTAAGTTCTTATAGTAAGGAGCTAACAGAGTGCTAACGAACATGACTGTCATCTCTTTTTCTATTAGTGGAAGGTGAACCTTGGCTGCCTCTTCCCACCACCTTTGAGTGTACTGCTTGAAGTTTTTTGTAGATTTCTTTACCATGTTCAATAAACAAAAAAGATCTGGAGCTAATTTGATCCATGCCTACACTGATCCAAGAAAGCTCGAGCCAAGTCTACATATGACTGAATTCTAATTGGGTCAAGCTCTATGTATTATCGTGCAATTGCTTTGTGTTAAGCTATCTTGAAAATAGTGTATTAATAGTTTCTCATTATCTTCACGCCCAACCATCTTTCAACAATACATATGGATATGTGTAGTAAGGTCTGTGGTCCCATTGTGTTTATCAAAATCTGGTACTTTGAACTTGGGTGGGATAACAAGGTTTAAAACTAGGCCTAAGGAATTGGCATCCATTATTCTAAACATATTGCTCTCTTCTCTAGCTCCAAGGCATTTCTCCAATAACTTGTACTTAATTTCATTTTTAATAGCCTTAGTACACTTTAAATCTATTATTTTTTTATTTTATTTGCGCATCGAGGTCTGGGATGAAAGGATTTACTGGTGGCGATCCCATATTCATGTCACAATATCCTTTAGCCAGATGTGGTGTTAACGTAGGGCTTACATAGATGAATGGTTGAGCAATTGGGATCAATGCTCTTGTGGGTAATTCCTCTTAGGATGCTTATTCAAGAGTATGGGTGACTTCAATCCCCCTATTAGTAGTAACCTTAGGATTGGTTAGTTCCTTACCTTTGTCAGTAGTATTTGTTTGCCTTTTATCCTTTAGGGCAGTAGCAAGCTATTTTATCAATTTAACAAGTTAACTTTGTAGTTAATTAATTTTATGGAGCATTTATTCCTCAGCTTCTCAATGCATAATTTCAAGCCTTTAGGTCTGAGCCTAGCGATTGTTCTCCATTAGCTTTTGACACAAACATGTGTTGTACTGATGTTGGATGTTCAATTTTCGTGCTTTAAGGACCCTTGCACTTAGAGTGATGCTAGATTAGACTTATTAATATGATGAGTATGATGTATTAAAGAATGAAGATCAAATCGTATACACGTGATAATATTATGGAAGAAAACATAATTAAGCAAATTAAATCATGTATGCAAATGCAAAAGAGAGTCGATTTTGGCAACAGCTCTGGAATAAGTATCTTCCATTCGAACAAAGCATTAATTACATCCCATCAGGTTTGAAAGTAATCAAATTTGAAAATATCAGGCATTATTACATTGTTTCATTACAAGTTCTAAAAAGTTCAATAGTTATTATCCATTCTTTCCAATGGGAACAAAGTCTTGCTTTACAGATCGACGATTTCAACCATGTCATCTATACTGGTTTGAACTATATGGATTTGCTCAATGAGGTTTCAGAGATGTTCCCTATACTCTGATCGAGATTGGTCAACCAAAATCTTATTATGGTACAATTCTTTATAAGTTCCTGAAATCTTTCAACCTAATCTTTCCGGACCTAAAAGGCATGCTCTAACTTCTATACCCTTGCAGCTAAAGCTTCATTCTTAACCCTTATGTCTTAAAGAACTTATACGTAAGCTACCAAACTTTTACTTCTTCTTTGATAAACTAATGTAAATGCACAGGTTTTAATCAGTTATTCTGCTCTAGTCTCTGCTTGAGCCTTTTAAGCCTCTAAGTCATTAGAAAAAAAAGACAAGCTTGAGATTTCATTTAACTAGGGACTTGCTGGTTCCTAGTTATTTCTTTGCCTTTTGAAATGCCATCTAGTCTTTCTCTAAGCCTTGGAGATCTTTGTTGATGGCATTTTTCGTCTTGACAGGGTTGCTTATTTACCCCTCTCAAACTAGATACTCACATTCCCATTGACTATTTTCTTCTTGCAACTGATGAATTTCTTTAGCAAAAGTAGCTCTTTCTTATGGATACTTATGCTTTAAGATCTTAGATGGATGGTTATCTGTCACGACATAAGGGATTCCTTTAGTGGACAATGGTATGACATCGTTAACTTGCTTACTATCTAATCTTCAAAGATCGGAGTCGCTGTTTTTTCTCTTTCAATATGATTCAGAAGTCTTTCAACATGTATCAAAGATCTTTTGCACTTGACTTGTGTAACCAACCCCTCCACATTCAAAATCTAGTTTACAAAGCTCATGGGTAATAGTGAGAAACTATTAGCAATCAAATTGCCATAAAGCCATGAATGGAGCGTAACTAATATTTCCCTATAATCCATTAAAAGGCATATAATGAAATGGCCTGCAATTGTACATAACCAAACCAAGAATAATCCATGGAAATATCCAAATCGCTTCATTAGCATTCAAATCTCAAAACTTTACAATCCACTGATCTTTATTGGTATCTTGAGGCCACTTTTTTCCAAGAACTTGGTGAAAGGACTTAATTCAGCATCTATGCCTGTAATGGTCTCTTACCCGAAAATGACTAAGGAGCCATATGTATAACATTGATGAGTATCCAACAAAGCATGCCTTGCCTCTTTTTGTCCCAAGATTTAAGACTAGATAGTCTCTAGTAAGATGGCAAGAGTAGGATCAATACCATAACTTAGTTTTGAGCAAATATCTATCATGACAACCTCCATTTATCCCAAAGCCCATGGAAACATGATCGAACCATAGATTTCCATTGCAAAAGAATCTTGAATCTTTTTCTCATTAATTGGGTATTCATGACACATTTTAAACTAGATGTAAGCCTGCCCACTATTATTTGACTTTAAGCATACTAGCCAATTTCTTCTTGAGGAGTGTAGGTTTTTGCCAACTTAGAGTAAATTTTTTTAAAAAAAATTAGGCCCTTTTGATATTAACCATGATTGCTTATTTTTTTATGGTAAAGATCAGATCATGCCCATTGAAAGTGAAACGCCCACATGTAGGATTCCAAAATTGTATCGCAACATTTAGTAATTTGAAGTCGACTTTAACTTTGACCAATAGAGTAATATCCTTATAATTTTTTGCAAAGGTTCCCTTATTTTTCTCATCCCAGCCATTCCATACTTCTCTCAAATCCTAAAGATTGAACTACCTAAAGACCATTCCAGCCCATTCTAGGATTTCTAAGATATCTTGGCTAAAGACTATCCCTAATCTCTCTTTTTTTTCTTTCTGACTCAAACTTGATTGTCTTAGAATCATTGAAACCTTTGAGTAGTGCTTGTGCCATAGTGAGATACTCATCTATGGACACCACCCTTGGAAACCAACCATCTGGAGACGGTATGAAATGACATGATGCATGCAGCAAAGACAACAAAAGAAACACTAAGTCAGCAACGTATTAAAGGCAAGAAATAAATCATAAAGTGCCCAGTGACATCGCAATGCTTCAAGGCAAGCATGGAAAAATATGGGTATAAGTGTTTTGCCTGTCAAACCTAAACTTATGCGGACAACATACCAATATGTCTGAGACATAAGCATCCTATTAGGAAGAATATCTATGCTCGAGATAATGACTATTCATTCATCACCATACAGTTACAAGCTAATGTCAAGCCATCGATCAAATAGTATAATAGCTTGTTCTGCTATTTGGTCACAGCGAGGCAGCATGATGCTTCTAAGGACATTAAGTATTTGCTTATTATCGTTAAATGATTAACAAACTTTAATTCATTGATTAGGCAACATAACAACTTACCCACTTAGGTTCAGTTTCTTTGAAGGTGATAAAACACTCGAAAGGTATGCCAAGTGATAATATTCAAATATTATCTCTTATAAAAAAAAAGGCATTAGCCATTAGTTGGAGAATATAATGGCATGCCCTAATTCAGTTCCTTGGAAGGTGATATAGAGCTCGAAAGGTATGCCAAGTGACAGTATTCAAATATTATCTCTTGTAAAAGGTAAAAGGCATTAGCCATTGGTCGGACAACATAATGACATGCCTTGATAGTGTTATTATGTTAGATGACATAATTTGAAACCGAAGAAAAGGCATTAGTGATGATGTTTTTTCATTATCATTTATGCAGCAAAGAAATGATAAATAAGAGTGATAGGTAAAAAATGTTTCCCTAAGTATTTTATTCTCCGAGTCAATCTAACAACACTTTTAAATGGCCTTACATGGTTCGGCTCTTATAGCTAACCATATAAGGTTAAGCTGACTATAAAAGGTTTTCAAATCATTCCTCCATCCAATAGAGACAATTAAGGCACCCGATCCTGGGCCTACCATAGGTTTGGCAGAATAAGTTCGATTTAGGTGGATGTGTTTTGATATACCCATATGGATAAAAAGGATACGATAGTAGCATATGTATTTTACAACCTAAAAGATATTGCTAGCCTATGGGTAAAAAAAGACACAATAGAGGACAATTAGCTTACTTCCACCTAATAAAGGTCTTATTGTCTCTTCGAGAAAAGAACGACTGAGAGTCTATTGAGATGTGAGTGCATGGTATGTGTCAAGGAAACAATTAAATCTTTTTATTTACTTCTTATTACCATTATACCAAAATTATTATATTCATTTCTCGAATAGAATGAAACCCTAGCAATCATGAGAAATGCAAAAATGCATAAAGTGATAGCAAAACAAATGTCATGTACAAGAATATGAAGAAAAGGGATTACAAATAAATAATGACTATAATTGAAAGAAATCGAGAATCACGATAAAATTTAGCTATTGTAGGCTCAACTCTCAAAATCAAATCCCCAGCAGAGTTATCAAGCTGCTATGAAATGCCTTCAGTGATTTTCTTCATGATGCCTTACAACTTGAAAACAAAAAAGAAAAAAATGCTTGCCTTTATATCATCCTTTAATCGAGATTTGAATAAAATTGCAGGGAGGATCATCGAATGAATCACTTATCCAATCAATCTTGGATGGCCATTACTAAAAGGCCATAAATTGGAGTGACCACTAGCTATTTTGGGTTAGGTATGATCGGATACCTATTAGAACTAGTGATTTTGAGTTACGAAGCTCGTAACACTAATTTTATGAACTTCATATACTAGAGTTAAATTTTAAGGTCCAAGAGTCAGTTACCCATGGAAAAGGACTTGCACCCATACAACACCCTAAATTAATACCATCTAGCCATAAATTATCGAAGTCTTGATTTTCCTTTATTTTTTATGCGATCATTATTTATGTGTAATCCCCTTCTTATGAATGCAAATTTTTAAATATTGGATATAGGTTTTTATGATGAAAGTTTAATTAATATCTCTCTATGCAACCTAAGAGGGAGGAAAAAACATAGAGGATTTGATAAAATAAAGTCTGAAAGGATTTGAAAGAAGATACTCTACCTTAAGCACTATAAGGATACTGACGTAGACATTGCCTCAAATTTAATGAAATTCGATTTCTTTGACAGCATGAATACAAATCATCATTAGGAAAAGAAATAGGTTAGTGAAACATAAAGAGAAATTTGAGTTAATGATAATACATTAGAACATTAAAAAAGAGGGACGGTTGAGATGTATCTTATAATTAACCTCCGCTATTGAGGAATAACGAGCTAATGATTTTGAAACATGTTTGTATTCTATGGTCATCTTAAGCATGAAAAATTTGATAAAAGGCCCAAGGTAGCCTGAAGGAGATAAAACATAGATTTTGGATGTATTTTTGAAAAAAGAGGTTGGAATATCCCCTCAGAGAAAATAAGGTTAAAGATCCCTTTAGAAAAATAAGGTAGAGTATCCCTTTAGAAAAAAAGTTGGAGTATCCCTTTGAAGAAGCGATTTTGAATGACTTTTGAAAATTGAAATTTTTTATATTCTTTTCAAAAAACAAGATTTAAAAAATAAATCAAATTTTTTTAAAAAAATAAGAACAAGAAATTAATGTTGAAAACATTTTTGGGTTTTGATCCAAACCTAAAAGGACCTATTTCATGGCACATGACACCATGGGAGAAACCATTAAATATTTTTTGAGTTAGTCAAATGACTAGAAATGATAATTCGAGACACTTTAAGTAAATTTTCTCAAGTGCAACAAAAACAGAGGGCAGCATCATGCTGTCCATTTCCCTAAATATATTTTATTTTGGTTTGATGGTTCCTAGGGGTAAACAAGGTACCATTGGAAAGATAGGTCAATAAGAATTAATGTAAATATATTCCAAATATCTTAGAATTTTGCTTTCTAGGCAGAATTAATTTTTGAAACCAGGTCTAAGTCTGCATTGATAGCAAGTGCTAAAAAAAGGTAGTAATGGCCTTTGAAAAATCATACTGGACTCATTCAAAATTGTTAAATTGCAATTGATACTTTTTCAATCAGAATCACCTAAGCAGAATATGCATCTTTGATTTTAGGGGTTTCAGATAATGAAGGTTCAAAAAATTAGAACTCCTATATCTAGAATAATCCGAGGCAAAAAAGTATCATTTTAAAGGTAATTCAAAGCCCTTTCAAGGAAAAATGTTAGAAAATTTCATAAAATTTGTTTGGAGTAAAAAAAATAATGTTTTAAATAGGGGTCACTATGCTGCTAGTATCGAAATAGGCTTTTATGGTCACATTCTAAAGTGTCAAACATGTGAATGCCCAATCACTAAGGTCCATGGTAGTGGAATAATTAACCAATCCAACTTCCATAGAGAAGGCCACCAAACCATCTGCTATCCATGCCAAAAGTCATGATAGGCTTGAAATAAAGCTTAAATTAAACACTTAAAAGCATTTTTTTATTTTTGATTAAAAATAGAATTTGTTTGGCCTAATGAGGCTATTATCCCAAACATTTATACTTGATATATCCCTCAGATTGGAGAACTAATATATTAAAATCATTAAATCTATGCCAATCCCCATTGATTGAGGTTAGTATAAATTTAACTTAGGCTTGTTTTACAAAATTAGATTTCAGCACACATGAAATAAACATTATCATAAACACGTGTAAACTAAAAATCTTGTCAATAACATATAATGTTTATATATAAAGAATGATAAAGATTTAACCCTAAACCATGATTTCATAGATAAAAATGATATAATGTAGTTTCTAAGAATTTATGTGTTTCTAATGAAATATCCTTTTAAGAAACCTAATACTAGCAATTAGATGTGTGTCAAGATTGTGCCTAAAATTCTCCATTTTTTTTAGTTTTTTTAACATGAAATTTTATGACTATTCCTTGGAAGTTACTCATTACTTATGTTAGGGTAGGATAATGAAACAAAATTATGCCCATGTTCCCAACAAAACCTTTTAAGCCTTGTTTCTTTTGCAGATCTTAAAGATTTAAGCGTAGATTTTTTTTTTTTTTTACATAAATGAATCCTTTCCTTTCTTCATTTCTTATTGATGATATACTAAAAGAGACCATGAACATGAATTTTTCAGGAAAAAAAAAGAAAAGAAATTAAAAATTTTAGTGCAACATCATGTTGTTAGGATACTCAAAATAATTTCAAAAAAGAGATCATTTTTTCCTAGCAAAAAACTTAATAATTTAAATCGCTTTACTTGAAATGATAAATGACCATTTTCTCTATGGTTTGCAAATATGGAAAATTATCCCTTTACAGCTCCCTTTGAGCTTGATAATTTATTTTCTTTTTTAAAGCGTAGTTGAGGATCACCCTCCATATTAAGGGGTAAGTGAAGCAAAGCTTCAAGATCAAAAAGGTTTTAAAGTTACAAGAAAAATAGGTGGAATGCCATGAGGCAAATTACAAAGATCAAAGAAAGTTCAAATTTGAAGTGCAAATATTCAAAGTAAAGAATCAAGAAATTTCAAATTATTTTAGAATGAAGAATGAAGAAAAATACGTTGAAGAAAGAAACAAAGAAGAAAAATGAAAAAATGAAAATGAAAAAAAACAGCTAAGAAAAATGAAAAAGCAAAAAAAAGTAAAGAAATGAAGATTTGTTTGCTTTGAAAAATATGTTGGATTCAATTCCTTCTGAAGGGAAATGATCCTTAATTCAGTTACCCTTAAACAAGTGATTTAGGCTTATTATCTTTTCTTTCTAAACCTTAAACCATACCCTATGTTACGTACTTGCAAAGTTTATTTCAATCAAGCCTAACTATTTGAGCTATCAAGCCATTTCTAGGAAGCTTTTTGAAAATTCATCTCTTTGAAAGACTTTTGAGTACTCCCTAACATGATGGGACGATCAATTTGAAAAAATAAAAAAAAAAGAAAAAGAAAAAAATTGAAAAAAAAATTTGATGCTCTAGGGTGAAAACCCAAAATGGGCTGTCTAAAACGAAATAAGGAATAATCATTGGTATCACCTATGGGAATTACCAAAATTTTGTAGGGAAAAACCATTTTTAGAGAAATTAGGGGCATAAAAGAATCACTAATTACCTTAAGTGGCCATCTCTCAGTTAGAGAAATTAACTCTGAAACTTAAATCTATCCTCTTTCTAATTTGACCTTTTTGTTCCTAAATCCTTTATGGCTAGTCTTGGTACCCATCGAAGTGCTAATAGTTAGAAGACTTAAAGGAATATGAAATTTGTTTGATTTTCAAAGAAATTCATACTTTATACTATCGATCCATTCATGCCTAGGAAAATAGGGCATGCATTCTATTCACTTTGAAATTTTTGGCCCAACCTAAATTTTTTTAAGCTCTTCAACCCATTTTGAGAAAAATTACCATTCAAAAAAATTTTTCAATGAAAAATGATTAGTATTCAAAAGATTTGAACATCACATGCTTTTGACCCTTATGTTTTGAACAAAATAAATTTTTTAATAAAAAAGTTTTAAAAATATGTATGAAAAAAGTCAAGGGTGTTCATAGTTAAAAGACTCAAACCGGCCCATGAAAAAGAAAAATTAGATAAAAATGTGAATTCATTGAGGTAAGATATTGTAAACAGATTAAAAAAGGAAATGATCTTTCTAGCTACATGAAAAGATAATAGTGTTTCAATTTCTAAATACCTATAATACATGCTTTATTTGATATTTCATATTCATATCATTTTATGATCATCTGCATAATTAAAGTGGTATTGGTATATGTATCAATTCTCATGCATCTACCACTTCATTGATACTTGCATTTGCATCATTCCCAATATAGCAATATGCAAATTTTCCTTATTTGATTTTTGTGAACAATGTTATTGTCTTTGGAATCATTATGTGCTTAAGTAATCAAAATTAAGTTAATCATAAAATAATTGCGAGTTATCTCCAAAGCTTCGAGAGTGATATTAGAAGCATTCAAGATAACTTTCAAAGCTTTGATGGTGATACTCAAAGCATTTAAAAGAATTTTCAAAGTTTTAATAGATTTCTATTACCTCTTCACTCGATCATATTGTCAAGTAAGTGAAGAAGGCTTTGAAAAAGCATCGAGGATGATATTTAAATTATTCAAAAGTTGTCATTTAGAAAAATATTTTCAAGTGATATTCAAAGCATTTAAAAGAATTTTTAAAGTTTCAATAGATTTTTATCACCTCTTCGCGCAATTTTATTATCAGGTTGATAAAGAAATCTTTGAAGAAATTTATAACCTTTTCATGTGATCCTATTGTCAAGTAGGTGAAGAAGGCTTTCAAGAAGCTTTAATGGTGATATTCAAATTATTCAAAAGAATTTTCAAAGCTTTGATAGTGATATTTAAAGCATTTAAAAGAATTTTCAATGCTTCGATAGATTTCTATCCCCTCTTCTTGCGATCCTATTGTCAAATAGGTGAATAAGGTTTTCAAGAAGCTTTGATGGCGACATTTGAAGCATTCAAAATGTTTTCAAAGCTTCAACGATGATATTCGAAGCATTTATAAGAATTTTCAAAGCTACGATATATTTTTATCACCTCTTCATGCGATCAATTGTTAGGTAGGTGAAAAAGGCTTTATAGAAGTCTCACCTCTTCATGCCATCCTATGTCAGGTAGGTGAAGAAGGGTTTGAAGGATATTCTCTTCATGCGATCCTATTGTAAGGTAAGTGAAGTAGAATTTAAGGCAACTTCATTTGGTTAAAAAAAGGACTGGCGAAGTTTTCCTACGCTTTCTTCAATTGGTGTATGTACCTATATATATATATGCATAAATGTGAAAAAAAAACTTTTTAGGAAAGCTTATATGGCTCGAACGAAATTGTGTCTTTTTGGTCTTTGCCCTATTCCTGATTCTTAGCAATGGAAAAAGAAGGGCAACTGCAAACACTTAATTTTGTTTGAGCCCCCTTTCTTAATAATCCAAAAAATATCCGAAATAAAAAATTAAGCACTTGTTCCAATGGAGGTAGATTTCTTTTAGATAAAACTGGATGTTTTCAAGACCTTTTTAGTCATATCTAAATAACCATAGGTGTACGTGACAAAATTAGTTTTTAATTTTATACTTGTGAAATTATGGAAATTTACTTTTGTGGATGTTATCACGGTCAAATTTCATATTTTTAGGAATTTTTCGTTAAATTAGGAAGTTAACCATCATATACTTTTACCAATACTAGTGCAGTATTTATGCCAATATGTATTCTAAAAAATAAAAAATATTCAAGGAAAATTTCATATTGACATCTTATACCACAAGGTGTCAAGTTATCCATTTTAGTACTTAAATTTAAAACTTTCACAATACCACAAGTATCATACTCGTGAAATTTTTTAGGTAAAAATTATTTTTGGTTTCAAGTTTTCAGATGTATTATTTTTATAAACTAATATTTTGATTAATGTGATGGATAAAATTCATTTTTATAAAATTTGAATATATTTTAAAATTTTCTTGTTTCTAAAATACTAAATTTTCTATTCTATAAATTTTTTCGAGAAGATTTTTCTGAGTTTATATTTTTAAAATTCTTCAAATATTATTTCTAAATTCATTTAATTCAGTTTCTCAAATTTTAAATTATTTTATGAGATTTCGTTTTCTTTTTTAGAATTTTTCTATTTTCAAAATACAAAGTTTTTTACTTCGTAAACTTTTTCGAAGGGATTTTTATGAGTTTACAATTTTTAAAATTCTTTAAATATTTTAATTAAATTAATATTAAATCAATTTTTAAAAGTTCAATTTATTTTATTAGTTTTGCATTTTTTTCAAATGATAATTTTTTCTGAAAGTGCTTTTACTTGTAAAATTTTATGAGTTTAAAATTCTTAATTCCTTTTTCTTACGCATAAAATTTTTCAAAAATTTATTTTTGAATTTTTATATGGAAATTTTATTAATTTTATTTTTAATAGGCCAATTTTTTTTCATTTTATGAGTTTTAAACCTATAAACTTTTCTAATGGGCCGGATAAGCCTATTAATTTTCTAAAAAGCCTAATGAGCCCATTTTTGTTTCCTAATGAGCTCAAGAAATTTATTTTGAATAAATTATTAATTAAATTTATTGTGTGCAATTTTGTTCTTTGAATACATAATTTTTAATTTATTATAATTTAGTACCTATGATTTATTTTTATTCAAATTAAATCTATTTCTTTCATACCTCTAGAGTTTGATGATGTCATGGATGATGCATCTATAAAATGACAAAAATGATTAATTTAAATCAAATCAATCTAAAAAATAAAAAATATATAATAAAATAAATATTAAATAAAAAGAAAAAAAATCCTAGAAAATTCTAGGATAATTTCGGCCAAGGGTTTTCTCTTTAGCCCTTGGTTGAATAGGGGATGGTTTTCTCATATTTTGGAGCTTTAGCATTTTCATGAAAAAAATCACTAAACAAACATCAAAATTACTTAGGTTTTTCAAGCTTTTAAGGTATTTTTCTTGTAAAATTCTCAATTTTTGTTCATTTCTTATTTGATTCTTCTTTTTAATGAGCCTAATGAATACTTGTGCTCATGAATTTTGATTCATGCTAAAAGGCAACGTATGATGGCTATCGTTAAAGTTTCTAATTTTGTTATTTTAGTTAATATTTTACTAGAAATAGTTTGATTTTAATTGACACTATTTGTGTTTTTTGGTATATAAATTGTTAATATCATGTATATATGTTTATGTAATTTCTCTTAATACTTTCATGTTAATTTATTCATTATTTATTATGTTTTCATACTTATTTATGCTTGGTAAAAATTCTAACATATATGTTTATTAATATTTATGAAAATATATGATGAAAAAAATTATTTTTTGTTGAAATATCATGCTAGTCAAACTATGGAGAAGCTTGTTTGTGATGATTTTGATTCTTTTAGCTTATTTTGTAATTATAGAAAATATAAGAACTAAATTGCAAAAATTGTAAATTTTTTTCTAAGGCCATCCAAGCTTGGCTGAACCATGTAGACACCTTTAAAAGTGTTTTCATTCTTAGTTTAATTTGTTTTATGTATTATTTAACATTTTGGGGGATTTTGTAACTTCAAAAAATTTAGGGACTTATTCATAAAATTCAAAATTTTTGTTCCAAGGCCACAGGTGCTTGGCCTAATTTATTTTGTCATTATGAATTTTGTGTTTAATTATGTGTTTATTTTGCATAGGGACTAAATTGCAAAGTTTATAAAGTTTAAGGATCATTTAGAAAAACTTTGCATTTTAGGGTTCATGTGATTTTTAACATTTTCAAAATATTTTTTAACATTTCTTCGGTCCTCTAGAGGGGTGTAGAAAATATTAAAACTTTACTTATTCCTCTATTTTTTTATCAGGGTACAAAATATGATTTTGAAAAGTTTAAGGACCTATTAGTGATTGTACATTTTAGTTCACTTTTTGTGTCTAAATTACTTTTGGAGAGTATAATTGTCATTTCATATCATTTTGGAGTTCTCTAGGTTACCGGGATACTTAAAGGTGAAGGTACACCTTAAGGGTATTTTAGTAATTTCATTATAACCAAATCCGATGTGATCATCGATATACTTTTGTGTTGAAGGTCTACAGTAGGAATAGATTCATTTATTTATGATGCCATCTAACCCTTTAGGTTATTAAGATACTTATAGGTAAAAGGTACATCTTAGGGGTATTTTCATAATTTTCTTAGAATTGAGTCCTTTATGATCATTAGGATACTTATATGTCGAAGGTGCATAATAAGGATAGGTTTGTCTTTTTATAGGACTACAGAATCATTTAAGGTTACTGAGATATTTCTATGTCGAAGGTAGACCTTATGGACATGTTACTATTTATGATTCGAACCAAGTTCTATGTGATCACCAAGATAGCTTTACGATGAAGGTGCATAATAAGAATAGGTTCATTTGTCTACAAAGTTCTAGAATCTTTTAAGGTTCCGAGATACTTATATGTTGAAGGTATATCTTAGTGACATTTCATTAATTTATTTTAGAACTGAGTCTTTTGGGGTCAACAGGATGCTTTTACTTCGAAGGTGAACTTTAGGGGACATGTTGGTCATTTCGACCAAATCAGGATCCTTAGAGTGGAGTTTAGTATATTTTGTCTAAACTAGGTCTTAGGGAATTTTTATATTATTACTTAAATAAATTTGGAATTTCTATAAAATCAAGGCAATGCCTCTGATATTAAAATAGTACATAGGATTTCTCCCAGCATATGAGAGGTTCTATGGATTATTTTAATAATGAGATATCCTTTTTAAAGTAAAAATCAAGATTTTTATAAATTTCAAAAAAAAAATAAAACTTTTTATGTTCCACTAGTTTTCCAGCGGGGTACAAAAGATATTTTGATTTTTAAAAGTTTTTTATTCTATCGGTTCTCCAGCGAGGTATGAAAGAGAATGATAAAAATCTCTGTGTTATTCTAGTTCTCCAAAAGAATGTGAAAGATATTTTAATTTTCAAAAATATTAAATGCCCTACTTGCTTATATGGAACAATAAATTTATTTTATGAAAATTTTGACATGTGAGAATTATAATTAAATATTAAATATTGAAATCGAATAAAAATCAAAATTTAAATTAACATGGGATTAATAAGGCACCAATTGCCGGCATTAAAAGGTCAATCTTTATTTATGATTGTAGCCGACACTTGGACCCGTTCACATGATCTCTAGTTTTAACGTGGACTTGGATTTTGCTTTTGTGTGTTTCGTTAACCCTTAAAATATGAATTTTGATAGATGACCAATCTTACCTAGCAAAAATAGATTGGTAGTGACTCCAAAATAAATGGTTGTTTCCTAACGATTATTTAAGGTTAAGTTGAGCAAGTAATTCATCTCCACAATTTAGTCGCCTAACACAAAAAACAAGGAAAATAATAATGATATGGCCCCTAAAAATAAAAGAATAATGATATAGAAGATATATATAGGAACGAAGGGTATATCCGCCATTTTAAGTCTTGCTATTTAGAATTTGTATCCGAGCCATGTTGCGACATTCATAACAGTTAATCATGCCACTAACATCAAGAAAAATGTTGTGTTACTGAACTAGTAGTACTAGTTAATTGATTGTGTATCCTATATCCTAATTCGATTAGTTCAAAGGCCTATACTAGTAGAATGTTATTGTCAAATAGTGTTATTTTTCAATGAATCATTTCTTAATTGAATTTTTCTAATATTATATACAACTATAACTTTTGTCTTTGCAAATTCCTATTATTTTTAAAATAATAAAATAAAGTTATTTGCTACAGAAGTGATTTGTTACGAAAAATAAAAAATATGTATTTTAATTTTATATCATTTTTTTTTAGAACAAGGAAGTACTGCTTATCTTTACTCGCATTGGAATTACATGATTTGGATATTAGGTGTTAATTTGGGCAATTTTTAATTTTAACATATTACAATTTTTTTTAACGATTGTATTTGCTTATGTACAATAAAAATCTTAGTAAACGTTATAATTATTTTCTTATTAATGAACTAAAATTATTATTTATCGTATTTGAAGATCTCTTTTATATTGTTATTTAAAATTTTTGCACAAAAATTTATGGTTGCTAAAATAAAATTCGGTCAATGGCATTCATTTAACTGTTGCCCAATTTCATTTGCAATGAAACAAAAATCTGTTGGAAAATAATATTTGGAAGTCATTATTGATGCAATAATGGAGATACCATGGAGGAAACCTGTAAAATAGCAAAAGTGAGAAAGGCTCGATGTTTGACTCCGGGGGGAACACTCCGATGCTTAAGCTAGTAAGGGATGTTGTGAATAAAGAATAAAGAGAAAATGAGAGAATTCTAAAAGCTTATACCTCAGAAGTGCTAATGCTACCCTTTTATAAAGGCCTTGATAGGAGTTTTATCTATTTAAAACTCTGGGCGAGTAGAGGTTACATGATTATCAAACTTATAGGGTCTGAAGTTATCCAACTATCCTTTAATACTTATTCCTTATCGAAGTTAGATTTGGTGATAGAGTTGGTGAAAAGATATAAAAATTGCCCCCCAAGGCTATTGGTGGTTATAAAGTGACCGTTCACAGACCAAAAATAATGTTGACTGAGAAAATAGCGATTGGAGAGAACTTAGGTTGACTTAACAATATTGAGTAAAAATAAATGTGGGAAACAAATGCATATGTTACCAATGAGTGGTTTTTTGTTAGGATGGCGATCTGAGGACAACTAGTGGACTGGTGATGAGGTCGCCATATGAATGGTTAGCAGAAAAAAAGATAGGAGAGGTTTTTTTTTTGAATTTTCAAATGTCGTACCATGCATTAAATACGGACCAAGAAAAATATGACATGTGGTAGCAGTTACAAACCATGTCCCCTTTTCATGAAATGACAAGTCTTTTCCCTATAAATAACCCTAAAAAGGAAATTTTTTATAATAGTGAAAAAAGTAAAAAATTTACTGTGCAACAACTTACGCGTTCGAAGCCTCCATTGTTTCCGACGAAGATCAAGTATAGTTAAGAGCACATTTCCTGGGTAAAAATCTTATTTCTATTGCTTTTATAAGAAAAATTTTTGTTTAAGTTTTGAGTTATGAGGGTATGCAAAAAGCTCAATTTCTATTGAAATCGATGGGAAGAAAAGGAAATCTCGACGTAAAGAGTAAAGAAATAGTGAGGCAATTATTCGTAATGAAGAACATTCAAATTGGTGAAGGTAGCAAACATCCCTATATCATGGTTGAAGAAGGAAAAGTTCAAGAGGAGATACAAAATGCGAATAAAAAAGAGGGGGCAAATAAAGAACATGGCCAAGGCCTAAGTGAAAGAGGTCAAGAGGAAGGAGAGAGAGTATAGCCGGGGTTAACACAGATAAACACCAGTATGGCTGATTCATAAGCCGGGGTAATCAATATGGCTATCGTGAAAGACATTGATAGATTGTGATTTTGATTTTGGGTGATTTGAAGTGTCAAACCTAATATTTAGGCAACCTATGACAAGGGTTGAAGGGAACAATGTACCGTCTATTTACATATCTTTAGAGGCAGATTTCACCTTCCCTTGCAATCATTTTTCAATGAAGTTTTGAATCGATATGGCATATCTCCCAACCAATTGAAACCAAACAAGTGGGCGATGCTGGTAACATATTTCCTAGCTTGTAAAGAGAAAGGTTGAGACCCATCGTGGAAGTTACTAGACATCTACTTTCGTCGAAGAGGCAGGACAAGTGCTAGTACTATCTACAGTCAGCCACTAAGAGAATGATCATAGATATTCCATCCAATGCCCACGTAGCCAATGAGCAATTTTTCTTCATATGAAAGTGGTCTACTAAAGAATTGGGTTTCCCTGTGGAATGAAATTCCTACTTGCCAATGAGCAATTTGAAGGTTAACATAAATGCAGTGTAGTAGGAGCAAAGGAATATTTTTATGGTCGCCAATTTAGATGTAGAGAATACTTGACTTCAAGAAAAATTTAATAGCACTATTTAGGAGTCAACTCTGCCAATCTATAGGAGGCAGTGATCACCTCGCTAGACAAAGAAGTAAAAGACATTTGATAATACAAGGTAAGGTACTTTGCTTAATGTACAATCTTATTTAGGATCACCATGGTAGGTGATTATCGTACCTAGGTCACCATAGCATGAGGAAGGTGTCTCTAGATCACCTAAAATGAAAGGGGTGAATGTAGAGAAACATTAAAAAGAGCTACAAAGGTGGTAGTTACATCACCTGGAGAGGGTACATGCTGGCAATATGTGTTGTAGAAAACTTAGTATTTCCTAACTTAATTCACTATTTATTTTTATAGGTATGGATCCTACAACTCGTGCTGCATTAGTTGCTTGTGAAGTGAGTAGAATAATGGCTGCCCAAGAGAAAAGAAAGGGGAAAAGAAAAGTAAGAGAAAACCAAGAAGAGTAGCTAGCACAAAAAAAAATAACTATAAAGTCTACATCTATAAGTACGATGGAGGCAAGGGGCATTTTGATTGACAACACTATGACTATTAAAGTGAATACTGTTACTGTTAGTCAAGCGAAAACTACCTTGGGTGCTGGGGTATCTGCTTGCCCTCCTGCTCTAACTACTATACCCCTTAAGTCTTCTCTTAGGGTTATGGACCTTTATCCTTGGAGAAATAATCTCAAACTCAGCAATGGTATACTAAGCAATAGTGTGACAGCCTACAAATAGGGAAATAAGGTTGTTTTGCCAGTCGACATGAAGTACTTAGTGACAAGGACCTTGACTGCCAATCTGGAATCCACTTTAGCTTGTATAGTAGAGGTAAGTTTATGGTTGCCTTTGATTATGATGTCTCTACTCAGATGTATTTGTCTAACTTTTATGTGGTACAGCCTCTGTATACCTAAGTGGAGATCACTCGTCAAATGTGAGATACATCCATGGCTCATGAATATGCTCAGAAGGAGGCGACAGCAAGCAAGGCCAGGGTAAGTGCACTGGAGGTGAAAGTAAATAAGCTGACAAAGGAGAAAGGAATAGCTGAGGATCGCACTAAAAAAGCTGAAGAAGAATCCATCAAGTTAAAAATAGACTTCGAAGAGATGAAAACAAAGCTCAAATTAGTGAACACTGAAAAGGACAAACTCTTTAAAGATTTAGAGGAGTCCTGACAGGCTTACACAATGCATGATTCTGAGTTAATGTCTGCCATGGCTAAGATCTCTAATCTGGAGATGTAGGTGGCGAGTGTAGAGGCTCACCTATAAAGAGAGCTTTCATCACAGAAACATGCCTTGGTGGACTAGATGATAGCTTGCGATGGCGAGTATTGTCAAAATGCCTTGTATGGCATGCAGCTTCTTAGGGGCCTGTTAGAGTTAAGAGATATTCAGTTTACACATCTTATTAACCCACCCCAAGATTTTAACGTGTTGATGCCATCACAACAATAAGTGAAGGAGAAGCTTAGCATAGATTTTGCCTTTATGGCTTCCACCGCAACTAAATCTAAAGATTTTAGTGAGGATGGCGAGCAGGGGGTCTAGCTGCTTCCTATTAGGATTTTTTGTAACAACAAACTATATATATGTGTATACTTTTTAATTGTAGCCATTGTTGGTAATAAAAATTTTCTAATGATTTTTTTGGAAGAAACAGGTATTAAAGTTACCTCAAATGTTTGAATTGCGTGAAGTTTAGATCCTAAAAGATTGTAATTTTGTTGGGATTGACCGTGAGAGGTCTATGGGGATCATGGAAGATCAAAGGATCATGAAAGATCAATAGGACCGTGAGAGTTCAATGGGACTGTGAGAGGTTAATGGGAAGCTTTTAAAATAGTAACTTTAGCAAATTTTACCGTGAGAAAAAAGTGCTTATGCATAGTTTTTTTTAGATGGACGGCATTGCATGTGTTAGGTAAATATTTTCCCGTCATGTCTATTAGTTAGTAGGCTCCGAACCCTATCACTTTTGCAATGTGATATGGTCCTTACCAATTCAGAGATAGCTTTTTCTTTCTCCCGTAGGTTAACTCATCTCACAATTTCTTAGGACTAGGTCACCCACCTGAAATTTTCTATGTCTCACTCTTCTATTATAGTACCTGGATACTTGCTGTGATCTGATCGCCATGCGTACAGCAGCATCTTTTATACATTCTTTGAGTAGGTCTAAATTTGCCTTGGGAGGGGATTTATTTAGTGTTGGATCTTGAAAGGTTGTCTGAATGTTGCGAACCTTGATTTCTACAAGAATAATAGCTTTATGGCCGTATACCAAGGTAATGGCATTGGTCTAGTTGCTTGATATTCTGTGGTTATTATGGTCCATAATATTCTGAGTGTTTCTTCTGGCCATGCACCTTTTGCATCATCTTGTTTCTTTTTGAGTAGATGGAGTATGTTTTTATTCATAGCCTTCACTTGACCGTTGGATTATAGATGTGCCATTAAACTATGAATAAGGTTCATATGGAATCTTGCATAGAAATCGTTTAGTTTATTAGCCGATAATTGCTTTCTATTATATGCTACAATAAAGTTAGGTATGCCAAATCAACATACAATTATTATGGCTATAGGTTTGGCTTCAATCCATTTGGAAAAATAGTCGCAGGCAACAACCAGAAATTTACATTGCCCAATAGCAAAGGAAAATGTTCCTAGAATATCAATGCCCTATATGCAAAAAGGTCAGGGATTGAAAATTTGTTTTAGTGTTTCTATAGGTTATTGTGAGATTTTGGCGAGCCGTTGGCACTTATCACACTTTTGAACTAAGTTGGTGGCATCTTTCCTCATTGTTCACCAAAAAAATCCTTGTCCTAAGGCTTTCTGTGTTAATGCTCTTCCTCCTAAGTGATTTTCGTAAATGCCTTCGTGGATTTCTTTTAGCACATAATTTACTTCACTAGTGCTAAGGCATCTAAGTAAAGGGTAAGTGAAAGATTTTTTGTATAGAATACCATCAATTAATGTGTACCTAGATGCCTTTTTCTCGAGTTACTTTTTATGTAAAGGGGTGTCGGCATAGTGTTTTCTTGTAAGAAATCTTTTATTTCTTTTATCCAGTCATTCCCATCATCTATATTAATTTTGAAGATACGTCGATCATAAGCTGGCAATCCAATAAATTTAAAGAGAATCTGTCCCTGATGGTCAATCTCCAAACTGTTTGTCATTTTAGATATTGCAGCAGCTCCAAAATTTTGTTCATGAGGTATTCTTTCAAACGTGATATAGTCAAAAGCTTTGGCAAGCTGTGAAACCATGTAATGGTACTTGGCTAAGTTTAGGTCCTTGACTTCGTATTCCCCATTAATCTGGTTTCTAATAACTGGGAATCAGTATAAACCTTCAGTCAAGTGGCATTTAGATTTTTAGCCAATTCAATTCTAGCTATCAATGCTTTATATTCGACTGCATTATTAGAGGCTGCAAACTAAAAGGATAAGGCGTAATGCCATTCATGGCCATTGGGGTCGACAAGAAGGACACCTACTCCTGATTTCTCTTTTCCTAATTACCCATCGACATAAAGTTCCCATAAGTCTTTCGGTGGGCTATCAAACTTGTTATCTTTTTCTGTCAATGAGGGTATTTCTTTAATGATTCTTGATGGTTCAGTAGTATGTAAGAATTAGCATTTGGCGATGAAATCTGTGAATGTCTATGCTTTGAGCATCCTTTTTAGGCTGTAGGTTAACTTGAATTCACTTAACTCTACACTCTATCAGATCATCCTTCTAGTATAGTTGACTTTTTGTAGCATATCCTTTATGGGGCAGTTGGTGAGTACCGTGATAGGATGTGCTTTGAAATATTACCATAGTTTTTTATAGCTATATTAAGTGCATATACCAGTTTTTTAGTTTTACTATAATTGATCTTGCCAGCTTACAGCACAGTGCTAACATAATAAACTGCTCGTTAGGTTCCTTCCTTCTCTATTATTAAGATGGCTGCCACGATTTCATCTGATACAACCAAGTATACGAATAAATGTACATTGGGTTTAGGGCTAACTAACAATGGTGGTATGCTAAGGTAGCGTTTCAATTCTTTAATTGCTGTCTGGCATTCTTCTATCTATTTATAGCGAGTAGCTACCCTTAGTAATTTAAAGAAAGGCAGACATCTATCAGTGAGCTTTGAAATAAGCGGTTAAGCACGGTGAGCCTTCCTGTTAGTCGCTGTACATCTTTTGTCGACTTAGGAGGCATCATGTCTAATATGGCTTTTATTTTTTCTAGATTGGCCTCAATTCCTATGGATGATACCATGAAGCCTGGGAACTTATCGGTAACTATTCCAAACGTGCACTTTGCCAGATTTACTTTCAGTTGTATCTTCGTAATACTGCAAAAGTTCCTCTTAAATCAACTATATATTGTTCAATCGATGGGCTTTTTACGAGCATATCATCAGCATACACTTCCATGGATTGTCTAATTTGATTTTTAAAAATTTTATTTACCAAACGTTCCTATGTTGCTTTTGAATTTTTGAGCCCAAAGGGCATAACTTTATAGCAAAAAATATCATCTTCGGTAATGAATGATGTTTTGGCTTCATTAAGAAGATTCATCCTTATTTGATTATATCCGGAGAATGCATCCATGAAAGAAAATAACCGGTGGCCCACTGAAGAGTCGACAAGGTGATCTATTATTGGCAAAGGAAAGCAATCTTTGGGGCAAGTTTTATTAAGATCAGTGAAGTCGATGCACATTCTCTATTTTCCAATTAACTTTTTAACCATTACTACATTAGCCAGCCACTCAGGGTACATCACCTTCCATATATATCCGACGGCCAAAAGTTTGTTTATTTTTTCCCTGATCGCTCGAATTTGCTCTGGAGCGAATCTTTTTTTTTTCTATTTGACTGGTTTAGTTGCAAGGTCAACATTTAGCATATGCATGATTACTTTCGTGTCTATGCCCACTACATCTATAGCTGACCAGGCGAAAACATCTGCATGGAGTCGTAAAAAGTTAATTAGGTCATTTTTGACTTTTAGTTCTAGTGAATTCCTGATTATCATGAATAAATCAAGATCTGATGGGTACAAGGAAATTGCTGATACTTCTTCTGTGGGCTCAGGTTTTAGATGGTGGAAGTCTTCTTGGATTCTGAACTTTCGAAGGCTAAATTGCTGAGGTTGGCTGGTGTTATCGTATTGATGGACAATATGTTTTCAATCAGAGCTTCTGGGCACTCATCAAATGTGTCTTGGGCTTTCTTCATCATTTCTATTTACATCTAATGTGGTAACATCAGGTGATCACCTAATTAACCTTCATAAATCCTACTCCAGTTGACGTAGGAAATTTGACGGTGAGACAATATACAACTCTAATCAATTTGGCCTTTTTCATGGCAGCTCACCCAAGAAAACATTATAAGCGGATGGCTAGTCAACTACCAAGAATTCCACTATTACTATGGTTTTATGTTCTCCATCACCAAGAGTGACCGACAAAGTGATGGAATCTTTCACTGGTATAGGTTGGTTGGTGAACCCATATATCGGTAATGAAGGATGGAGGTGACTGTCCTCGTAGCTTATCCATCGAAAGGCATCCCATTAGAGAATTTCTACCATGCTACCATTATCTACCAAAATTCGATCAATGTGATAATTCGCTGCAATGGTTGATACTATGATCAGATCATTGCCATTACCAGTCACCAAGTCATCATCATTGTCACTGAATGTTAGCATTCGGCTTTCTTATTTTATTTTCTTCGAGGGTGTATCTATTGCCATCACAGATTATAGGTGTGATTTTCTCTTCGATTTACTACTTGACCAATTTTCATTGCTCTCGATGATCACATTAATTGTTCTAATGATTAGGCATTTTTCTGCTACCTTATCCTGACATCAGTCAGCCTATTAGGATGACACTTTGTTATCTTTTTTCAAAAATTGCTTGATTTCCCCTTTTTGAATCAACGCTTCCATGGTGTTCTTCAGGCTGATAAATTCTTCCGTTGTGTGACCAACATCGTTATGAAATTCATAATGCTTTCATGGGTTTCTGTAGCCCTTATTCGTCCTTATAGGCGAAGGTTTTTCTGCTAGGCCATCTCTCATTATGGCATGCAGTACCTGTGTTCTGTTGATATTGAGGGTTATGTAAGACCTGTACTTATTATATGGCGATGCCCAATCTTTCTTCCTGCTTGTCCGGATTTAATTCATTGTAGACCCAAATTTACTATCTTGGCGGCCATCCAATCTACCTTTTTGGGGGAACTACTCTTCTTTTCTCAGGTTTTGTCCAAACTAATCACCTCATTGATCTTAGTCGGGGCATTCAAATTTACGATTTACGATTTTAATATCTTCTATGCTAGCGTATTTTTGCACTTTTTCATAGAGCTAACATAGCTTGACTAGATAAGCATCTGTCAAGGCGTACTTTAGGTGCTTATAACATACCCTAGAGATGAAAGCCTAGATTACCCATTCATCATTGAGGTCTTTGACTTCCAGTGTAGCAGTATTAAAGCACTTGACATATTCACAAAGTGTTTCATCTTGGTTTTGCTTGATAGCCATTAGGCTGGTCACTGTTCTAGCTGTCGTTCAATAGCTATTGAAGTGGGCAAGGAATTGGCGAACCAGTTGGTCAAAGTTTATGATGGACCTTGGTTTCAGGGAATACCATTAAGTACGGGTAAGCCCTCACAAAGTTGTTAGGAATATCCCACATTAGACTACGTCGAGTATATCTCGTAGGTCGTAGAATGCCCAAAAGTGATTTAGGTGATCTGTTAGGTCCGCCTTGTCATCATATGTATCCAATGAGAGCTTGATTTTTTTAGGAACTAGGGTTTAGCAGACCACCAAGGATAGTGGATTCTGTTCAATCTCTAGCCATTCCCAATCATATTTCCTTGGCTGCTTCATATTTTTGATTTCCTGGTGAAGGACTGCTACTTGTTTAGGTAACAAGGATCCTTGTTCAGCTACTTGGGAGTGGAGTATGAACTCTCCTGGATTTCTTGATATTTTTGACTTATCTGTCGATCTCTTGCACTCAGGCTATGATTCCTGGTATCAGATCTACCAGATAACTGGTTCTGGCAACCATATTGCATAAGCTGATTAATTTCTGTTGCTACTGTTCGATGATGGTTTGTTGGGCCACCAACTCCTTCTGATATTGTTGTTGAATAATACCTTATTAGGTCACCATCTGGCTGGCAAATGCTTGAAATTGACTTTGTAAGTTGACCTGGGATGCTGGTAGTGGTAAAGACACGTTTATTGTCAATAGATTTCCCAGGTCACCCATTGGTAGGTTTATGGTACATGCGTTAGGAATGCTTGTTCTAGTAACCACAGCCCTGGGGGATGATGTGCTTCCTTAAATATGAGTATTTGGATCGATCATGGTAAACTTTAATTATGGTAACGGTGATTGAGAAGTTAAGAGTTTCTAGAAGTAGTTTGGTGGCTGAGGCCAAGGATTCCGTGTGAAGGGTGTTTGGAAATAAAGGTGAGCATATGGGAAGTTAGGCGAGATGGGTACTGTGGCCACAACTTTGGAAATGAGCCCTTTAGTTACTATGGGATTAGGTGTTGTAGGATCAAGCTGGGGTTCCATGGGCACCTGACTTGTCTTCATCATGGCTTGAGTAATGGGAGTGGAGTTGATCCCTTAGGTAGACAACAGCTTTTCTTTGTATCTAGTAAAGAAGATTGCTATTATTGCAAAGCCATGAGAATGATAGGCTTCCCACAGACGGTGCCAATTGTTGATGCAATAATGGGGAATAGCAAAGGTGAGAGAAGCCCAGAGTTTGATGGGGGGAACACTCCAATGCTTAAGTCAGTAAGGGATGTTGTGAATAAAGTACAAAGAGAGAACGAGAGAGTTCTAAAAGCTCATACCTTAGAAGTGCTGATGGTAACCCTTCATATAGGCCTTGATAGGAGTTTTATCTGATTTGAAACTCTGGGCGAGGAGAGGTTACATAATTAACAAACTCATAAAGTCTAAAGTTATCCAACTATCTTTCAAGACTTAAGCCTTATCGAAGTTAGATTTGGTGAAGCGATATAACAGTTATAATAATATTGTTACATTAATCTTTATAATATTATTGCGTAAAAGTTGTGTTATATGTGTGCTAAATAAAATTTACACAAGACGTTTAGTCATTATACAATGCATTATGCAACCCAAAGTTTTTTTCTACAAAATCATATTTGATAACTATAATAGCAATATTCTTACATAAAAAATTTTGCAGCCATGATGCCATTGTTAAGTAAAAGCTTTGGCAACCAAATGAAATATCCTTGCAAAAAAATGTGGTAACTATAATAATATATTACATAAAATTTATTGTTACGAAAAAAAATTATTGCAACGAAAATTATTGTCCCCACGTAAAAAGTTTCGTAATGAACATATTCTTGTAAAGTAAAAGATTTGGTAATCGAATTTATGGTTACTAAAACAAACTTAAAACAAACATTTAAGTCGCTCTAAAGAAACGCTTTATTTGATATTGGATTGTCAAAAGGCATTACGTATACTTTTACCAATAGACATATATGCAACAACCTATTGATGACATTTTATGGTTGCGCAAATAATTCCAGAACAACAAATTAACATTTTACGACTTTTAGCATTATTGCAAGCCATATTTCTTATAGTGTGTTGTGCTCTCAAATCTCATTTTCATTGACAAATAAGAAGCTCACCTCCTCCTGCAGTCTAGCTTTTTCAAACGAGTTCAATTTTTAGCAAGTCAAGGACAACTGGCTGCAACCTCCCCTCTTTCCCCATAAAAAAAACAATAGAAAAAAGGACCTTTCTATGTTGGAGTTTGGCTTTCAATGTCTGAACATTTCTCATCTAATACTGATGATCAAAGTTTAAGCATGATTTTTGGGATTTTCTGCATCGTATGATCAACCTCGATGCTTAACTATTTTAGCCTAAAACACAGCTTCTGACGGGAAATTTTAGAACCCTTTTGAGACTTAGAAGCTTCCAACTCATTGCCAGATTAAAAACATTATATTAATCAACTGATCTCTACCTCATATAGCTCAATACAGCTGGAGATTTCACACATACAAAAACAAATGAATAATTTAGACTGACCCAATTTATAGAACACAAAGCACAAATCTTTGCACTTGAAATCATAATAAAATATTTGAACATTGTAAACAGTAGTACTACTTAATTAATAATAATTAATTAATCAATTGAATCAGATTCCCGTACTTGCACATTGAACCAGGACAGTGATTCGGAGCCTCAGGGATTATTATAATGAATTGGAATTTCCACCAGATGCATGGCTTAGGTCACAAGTGAAATTTTCACTAATTATAACCCTAGATAGTGGACACAATTGATAGATCAGGTTGGACTCAAATCTCAAACTGCGGCTCAACCTTTTTTGTTTAACTACAAGTTAGCAAATATAATATAACGATAGAAGCACACTCATGTCATTTATTGATAGATCATTGAATTTTAGTTTCAATTTTAGTTTAATCTCAAATTTAAATTTAAAAATAAAAAAGATTTGTTAATGAATATTTTTAGGCATTGTTCAAAGTTTTGTTGACATTATAGACAACTTCATCTTTCTTTTTTAAATTTTAATATACTAAATAAAAGTATTACTATATAATACAAGTTTGAATCTTTTAAGACCCGAGTCTGAATCCAAGATCGATCTGATCCAAAATCTATAAAAATTTGAATTTATAATCGAAAAAACCTAAATTCAAGGCCCGAGCTTAGTTAAGCCCATTTTTTAATTATATAATTTATATTATCTTCACAGTTATGTATTGTGTAAGAATAAATATATATATATAGCATTATAATGTGAATATTAAAAAATATACTAAGTAATCTATATTTCAAAATTAAATAAAAAATTTATTAAATTATTAAAGATTAAAGTTTTTTAAAAAATACTAGAAAAATATGATATAGATTTAAGCTTAGACTATCAATTTATAAATATATATAAGCTTTAATAGAATTTCAAATAGATATTTTGAGTCATGCTAAACTTAGACAAATGCAACTGATGTTGATATTATAATCAAGCTTAACCCCAATGCAACTTAACCTATTATCACTTTTAATTATTTCTTCCTTAAACGGAGACAGATTAACATACCAAGAAAAAGGTCCAAAAATTACTAGTAACCCACAATAATTATACAACGGGTGAACAATATCAAATTAATAAATCTTCAGCCAAAAAAGTTAGCAAATTTGTTTAATGTTTTAAATTTGAAGAGCAGAAGTTCATTATCATTAGTGAAAAAGTACATCAGCTTAAGGGTTTGCCCCTTTCTTTCTTAATCGCCCTGTAGGTTGCAACCACTCGTGCACCCCCTAATTTTAAGGAGAAAAAGACGAAATCCAATCCTCCAGAGATTGATTATTATTATTATTATTATTATTATATTAATTAAGTGTATATATATTTATAATGCAAAATTTCATAAAATCAAAAA
>JBBYHO010516304.1:0-16480 GCA_038382025.1 Adansonia gregorii | reverse complement strand
CCAAAATTTTTATCTAGATGGATTTTTTAACTCCATTTTTCAAAATTTCACCAAAAATCCAAAATTTCTCTTCCTCGACTATCTTGGATTTTTCAACCAAACCTTGATTTTTTGCCTTAATCGACCTATGAGTCCAAACGCATCTCGAAGTTGTACTTTAATTATTTCTAGATAACCAATGACAACTACGAGATACATCCTAACTAACCCCTTTTTCGTGCTTCATGGGTTTTATGTTTATGCAATATTGTTATATTTCTTTAGGCCTTACTAACATGTTTCCTCTATTAGCGATAATTTTGTATTCATATTTTTAAATTAAATCTTTCAAAAATCACCAAAGCAATATTTTATGTCGGTACCCCTCTAGTGCTTGATACAAAATATCCTTTTCATTATCGAATCTAGAAACTATTTTAACCCTACATTTCTCCATCTCTCTGGGTTACGTAGTGGGATTTAAATTTTTTGATAAAAAATTAGATTTATAATTTTCAATAAAATTCATTCATGCATTAAAGGGGATTATAAAAAATATTGATAAGTTAAAAATGGAGAAAATTAAAATTAAGATAATTTATGGCTAGATGGTGTGCTAATCGTCCTTACATAAAATAGAACCCCAGATCTGTTTACCTAACTTTGTTACATATGGAGCTTAAAATAGAACCTTTGAGTTTCAAAACTTAAAGTACTATTTTAATAGATATTTTGATCACTCCCAGCCCAAATGGTTGCTGGTAGCTACAATATTTTGGCCACTTTGTAGTGGTCATCAAAGATTAGTTGGATGAGCAAATCATGCAATGATCTTCCCTGTCGAACATAACAAACACATTTTTCTCACCTTATCACCTTAAATTCAAATTGATCATATTTTTACATTTGGCATAATTTCCCCGCGATGGCCACGTATGTTGTGAGAGCTTTGCTACTTCACTAGGGATAATTTAGAGAGTCAAACCTACAACTAGTTGTTTTTATCCAATTCTTGATTTTCTTCAATTTTTAATCATTATTTAACTATAATCTCTTTCCATATTTTTTAACCTTTTTTTCCTACTTAACCTTTATTTGATTTTGCTTGTCTTTGTTTTTCCTTGTAAATTGCAAGAGCTTGCCTTTTGCAAAAAAAAATATGTTCAATTTTTTTGCAATGATAAAGGGAGTAAAATAGAAGGTTTGTTGTTTCCCAACACACACTACACACTTGCATTTGCACTAGACCCCCAACTACTCTTCGAAAGGAGAATAGGATGTCATATTAGGTGAAAGTGAGCTATTCGTATTCATGGTAGTCATCATGGGGCTAGTGATAGGGCTAGTGATATTCTACCTATCCTTTTAGGCATAGTGAAATACATCCACTCGAATCATACTTTTTTGCCAAGCATGTCATGTGCTGAGAATTCAAGTATCTTAGCTATACTTACTGGACAGGGGAATGATTTGAGAACCAATTTTAGAGTCAACATAACCCCATATAGTAAGTTATAAGAGCTAAACCATGTCAAACCATACCAAAGTGCTACTGGAATAACTTGGAGAATAAGACAATCATAAAAACACTTTCTACCTTTTACTCTTATAACATTTTTATGTAGTCTATACTTTATGCCTATAAAATTTCATATGTCTTAATAATTTATTGGGGCATGCTATTATGCTATCTGATTAACGATTAACATTCATCTTCCCTTAAGTGATAGCAAATGATTATTGCCACTTATAATCCTTTGTCACCTTAGTAGGAATAAATGTGACCCAGTTAAGCTATTATGCTGTCCAATTTATGACTTAATGCTTGCTAATTACTATGTGATGATGAATAAACATTGTAGCCTAGGTTGCCAATTTTGTCCTTACAAACCCTATATCATCTTATTAGGGATGTTACCTAGGTTAGCCATGTTGTTTGACTGAGGACCTAATGCTTGCCTATTATTAGGTGACAATGAATGAACATCATAACCTTGGCAGTCAATTTTGTCCGAGAGGTACCATATCACCTATTAGGAATAAACTTGGCCTAGCTAGGCTGTTAGGCTATCTGAATGATGGCCCAATGTTAACTAATCATCAAGGGGTGATGAATGAACATTACCACCTAAATTGTTAATTTTATCTTGAAAGGCACCATACTATCTTATAGGGATAATTTTAACCAAGACACGTCGTTATGTTGTACGTACTAACTAGGCCATGGTAGACAAACGGCACTACCCGTGGCCTGCTGTGTTCACCCTTATGCATTGTATTGCCTATTATCAGGGCAAATTCTATGATTTATTTTTGCCGCTTTTGTTTCCTTTATTCTTACTAATATTCTTTGATCCGTTACTGCCATATCTTTTTGTGTTTTTGTTTCATGCTTCATTGCTTACATCAAACATGTAATGATAATTAGTATGAAGTAAATGGTGAACTAAAACCATATGTCCTTAATAAAATAAGACTTTTCCCCTATTGGCTTAATGTCACCATAATGAGGCTTGGGGCATAATTCATCCATTTTCATGGATTTTTTCTTGAAGAGTTAGACTACCAGGGCAAGTGTACTAGAGACATGATAATGCACATGTATCATATTGTCATCAATAAGGTAATTTTGTTCTCACCCTCTATGAAACCTTGAAGCTGGTCAGAGTATAGCATTCATTACTAATAAGATTTTTGTGTATATTTTGTACATTTCACAAATTTCATGCGTCACTCATAATTTTATGTGCAATCCTAAAGGTAAATCTCGATGACAACATTTTCATGTTCATATCATCTTTTTATACCTTGCATTAACATACAATTGCATTCACTAGCATACATGTATATATAAATGCATCCATTTAAGACACAAATTTGAGGTAGAGTCGCTATCCATTAGGGTGAAAGAATTTCTCTTCCCTTCTTCTAAGAGGTATTACGATTAACTGAAGTCATTGATCATAGAAGATGAATGCTTACCCAGAATTGAGAGACCGAAGCTCATACATAAGAAAGATCAAGAGTATATGTTTCATAAAAATGAGGAACTACAAGCCTAAATAGCTGAGTTGGTGAAACTATTGTCAGCCCTAATAAAGGTAGAAAAGGCAAGCTATTATAGTTAATATAGAAAAAAGGTTGATAAATTCGAAGTCCCTCTTACTGGTAGCATTGGAGCTACAATTGAAACATAACTTAAGAACATTAGCTCTATTCAATGCCACTTCCACTGATCCCACCAATGATATACGTGAACTCAAGAATAATGTTGCAGTTACTCCTCTAGTATTAAAGAGCAAATAATGGACTTTCTCTAACTGACCCTAGAATTTTAGATTTGGATGATCTGGTAGGAAATAAGAAAACTAATAGCCCTAATCCATAGTGATTATTGAAGATACAAGCAAGAATCAACTGTTGGAGAAACAATTAAGAACAATTAAGGGGAGTGATAAATTTAGAGCTATCAATGCCAAATCCCTAGTTTTAGTGTCTAATCTTGTCATTCCTTCAAAGTTAAAAGTCCTTAATTTCAGGATGTAAAATGGGACCACTGCTCCTACACCTCATATCCAAATGTACTACAAAAAAATGGCCAGATATGAAGATAATGAGAAGCTCCTAATTCAATGCTTTTAAGATAGCTTAATTGGGTAAAAACTTAATGGTACATTGAACTAGAGAAAGCTAAGATCCGACATGGGTTGATCTAGCTGGGGCTTACCTTAATCAATATAAGCACATCTCTAATAGGGCACCTAATTGATTGCTTGTGAGGAACATGGAGAAGAATCCTTCCAAGAGTTTTAAGCAATAAGCCTAAATACGAAAGGATAAGGCAACACAAGTGGAACTACCCTTGATTGAGAAAGATATGGCCATATACTTTGTGGAAACATTATTTGCCCTTTTCATGACAAGGTCATCAGGAATGCAACAAGGAATTTTTCCAACATGGTTATACCTGAGGAAACGGTTGAAAAGGGGTTGGTTCTCTTTGTAGATGGGTTGGTTAAGGATTGGTTGCCTTAGTGAAGGGTTCGCTCCCTCTGTGAAAGTGTTGATTCCTTCAGTGAAGGGTTTGGTTCCCATACTATTATTATAATATGTACATTTAGTTCTAGTTATATATAAATATTGTTATTTTGAAATGTACATTAGGTTATTACGATATGTACATAGTTTTAAGTGTTTATTTTTAAAAGTATACAAAGATAAAAAAAATGTATATAACTAATGTCAATTAGTTGTACACTATATTAAATAGCTGTTATATTGTTTAACATTGTTTATTATAAACACGTTGCATTAAGCATAACACTAGCTTTCTTACCTTATTACAATCGTAAACATTAAATAGCTATGATATAGTGTTTTAATTTGTCAACTATGTTCATATGTTTCTTACCTTTTTTTTAGTAATGTAATGGTGAGTTTTTCTATAGATATTTGTTACATCTTCTTCTAAATGAAAAAATGTACAAATAGCAACCCCCGTTCAATGCAGAAAATATCCTCGAACACTATTTTCTATTAGTTTTTGTTTTTAAATTTTGTAATAGACTAGAAGCTAGACCTATCAATTGGGTGGCTTACGTTGGTTTTAGCTTGGGTTAATTTGGGTTAGGTCATTTTGAATTTTAAAATTTTTAGGTTGTTTCAGTTTTAGATCATTTCAGGTTTGGGTTATTTCAAGTTTGGGTCAATTGAGCTTAACACTTAAGTTAATCTATTCTGAGTGAATTAAGCTTAACACATGGTTTATTGGGCTTGGTCGTTTTTGGTCTAAGTCATTTTTGGTAATTATTTTGGTCAATTCAAGTTTGGGTTATTTTGATTTCAAGTTATTTTGAGTTTGGGCCAGGGTTAAGGTCATTTTTAGTTTAAGCATTCTTAATTTGGGTCATTTTACAATTGGGTTGGTCGATTTTTAGTTGTTGACATTTTCTAGCTAAATCTGGTTGGATTAGGTTTGCGTTCGGGTAGGTTGATCGATTTTTTGGGTTTAGGTCAGAATTGATAGGTCTAGCAAAGACACTACAATCACAAGTTTTCTCATAAAGAAGTCAAAACAAGTTGAGTCATTAAGCTATAGCTGTAATTGAAATCAAATGTTTATAGTTTAAGGTAATTTTCAAGTTTAGATATAGTATTCGTGATAAAGCTAAATAGTTGGAATGAATTTGTAATGTTGTTTAAAACTCAATTGTTTTTGTATTTGAGTTTTTCATGTAGCTATTGTCATTGAAGAAAAATAAATTTATATATTGTAAATTGCTTAAAAGAGCGATCCTTTTATAATGCAAATATGTCCTTATGCCAAAAATGCAGGGTATGTCTTTATGCCAAAGTGCAAAAAAAAAAAAATTGACCCCAAACAAAAGAACCAACCTCTTAGGCTAAAAAATGTAGGAATTTAAGCATAAGAATGGATCCTTTAACAAAGGAATTAACTCTTTATGCAAAAAGTGCTTAAGTTTAAAGAGATAAATTAATCCCTAGGAGAGAAGCACCAACTTCTTTTGCCAATAATGCATTAATTTAAGAAAAATGAACTGATCCCTAGTGTCAAGGAACCAACTCCTCAGGGGAAAATTGTAGTTATAAGAGATGACTTAATCCCCTAGCATAAAGGAACTGACTCTTTAAAGGATAATTGCATAAGTTTAAAGAGATGAACTAACCTTTAGCATAAAAGAATTGACTCCTATAGGAAAAATGTAGAAGTTTTAAAAGATGAATCGACCCCTTAGCATAAAAGAACTGACTTCTTGGGGAAAAAGTGCACAAGTTTAAGGGGATAAATCGACCTTTAGCTTGGATTTTTACTAGATATAGCCAAACAAATCTATATTTTCAATCATGAATAAATTACAGCCTAGTTCTAAACAACTATAAAACTTCACTAAAATGGTATAAGTCAAGTTCCATTACAACTGTAAACATTAAATATTAAGTTAAATTACAACTTTAATATCACAAATACATGAGAAATATTTTGGCCATAAACTTTATTATAATGGTAGAGAAAGATGTGACTCAAAAGTTGACCAAATAAATGAACTCCTAAAAAGTGTTTCCATAAACCTACATTATCCACATTATCAATATGTTAGTTCTTAGGTTAGGCATGTAACCTTAAATATTTTTCTTCAAAGAATTAGCTACTTTTGTGAAGGGGCTGGTTCCTTTAGTTATTATGAGATGTACATTATGTCATTGTGATATGTACATATTGTTATAATCATATGTATATATAATTTTATAGCTATATGTCTATGTAGGATGTATTTACCTTATTATATTACCTTATTGCATTAATTTTAAAGCATTTATTTTGTGAAATAACACTTAAGACATGATGATTGACCCTTATTTCTTTTGTACTTTGCAAAAACATATTGTTTGATCATTGTAAAGCTAAAATGATTTATTGAAGCCTATTTATATGAGCATAAAAGTTAATTCATATGTAAACAAACATATATATTATCGAACCAAAATGTAGACACTGTTTTAGCACTATCTATGTATATGACTATAATTGAATGTCTATATGACTATAACTGTTTATGCATAAGCATAACATTCTTACTTATTACAATAAAAATTAATGTACAATCACAATAACAATTTTTACATATTGAAATAATAACTCCTTAAACCAACCTTTCATTTTTTAAACCAAACCCTTCGCAAAGGGAACCATCCATTTGAATAAGGGAACCAACCATTTCTCACTAACACAACCAACCTTTCCAAGAAAATATGTCCACTTATATGAACATAAAAGAATAAGAATATGTAAATAAACATATATATTATGGAAGCATAATTTACATACTACTATGTGTTGCAATGTGGCTGGGATATGAACACTAAATCGATGGACTTAAAAGGCAGATGAATCCATTGTCTCTATATATATATTCATTATTTTTAGTGTTTGGGGACCAGATTGTCAAGATAAATCTCTCACTCGACTTAATCCTAAATAGTCATCACAAAATGACCATTTATCTTGGAGTCACCACCAATTTATTTCGGTTAGGTAAGATTGGTCACCTACCAAAGTTCATATTTTAAGGATTATGAAACCTTCAAAAACAAACTCAGAGATCCACTGTAATACTGGAAATCATATGAAAGGGTTCGAAAGTCGATTACAATCATGAGTAGGGAACGATCCTTTTCATGATGCTCGAAAATCTATACCTCTTAATTACATGTTAATTTAAATTTTGATCTTTATTTGGTTTTGATTTGCGATTCCCATGGTAAAAATAAAGTACCCTAAACTAAAGTTATTATTCTGTGAGAGAAAATTGAGTTTTATTTTTTGAAAATAAAATGTCATTCACACCTTGCTTGATGAAATGAGAGAAACATAAAGTTTTCTCTAAGAAATTCAAAAAATCTCGATTTTACTCGTTTTAAGAAGGATATCTCATTACTAAAGTAATCTATAAAACTCTTCCTATATGCTAGAGATATTCGACGTACTACTTTAATTCAAAGACATTGCCTCGATTTTTGAAAAACCTCAATTTTAAAAAAATAACAAAATTCATCCTAAAACCTAAACTCGATCTAAACGAATAACAAGTCCCCTAAGGCATACTTTCATCATGAAAGCATCCTGGTGACCATAAAAGACTTGGTTCTAAGGTAAATTATTGAGATGTCCTTGAGGTATAACTTCAACATAAAGGTATCATAGTATCCTAAAGGACTCAAAGATAATATGAAATAGTCAACCTATCTCTAAAGTGCACCTTCAACATGAAAGTATCCTGATGACCTTAGAGAACCTGATTTTATGGTAAATTGCTAAAATATTCCTAAGGTATACCTTTGATGTGAAAGTATCTCATACCTTAAAGGACTTGAAAATATCATAAAATGACAACCATGCCCTAAATAGGCAATTATTAAGACAAATATGGCCTAAATAATAAAATTACTAATAAGCCCTTATAATTTGCAAAATTACACTTTGACCCTAAAGTGGACTAAAATGCTAGAAATATTCCTAAGGCATCCTAGAATATCCTAAATGGGTAATTATGTTGAAATAAAAAATGCAAGACTTTTCCAAATGGTCCCTAAAGTTTTTTATTTTCTAAATTAGTCCCTAAATGGATTAAAATGGAAAGTAAACACCAAAACTCTTCAAAAACATATGGGAAATTTATTTAATGGTCCTAGTACCATTTGGCCAAGCACCTATGGCCTCAAAAATTTTTTGAGTATTTACAACTAAGTCTCTAAATTTTACTACAATTGTTAAATGCCTTCAAAATAACTTAAAATTAAAAATTTCTATTTCCTAGCCATGTAAATGCCTCTAAATGATCTTAGAAAATCTTGGAAAAAATTATAAAATGGTTTTTAAGGGTTTGACCAAGCCAAAAAATACCTAAATGGTTGAAGTAATGAAAATTGCATTTTTGACCCTTATAAGTTTCAAACAATCAAAGGAACATCCTAAATGGGGTTGAAAAAATTAAAAAAAAAATTATGAAACAACCTTTGCAAGTGCTACCATGAACTAAAATAGCCTCTAAATGGCCTACAAATTAAAAAAAAAATCTCATTTTAACCTTCAAAATTTTCATTATTTACAAAATGACCCTTAAGAATTTTCACCTTTGTGAAACTAAACCTAAATGCATGTTCATATCATCCTAGAGCACTACCAAGCTTAACACACAACAAACATTCTCAAAGCATCAATATTTGAGAAAAATCACCAACTAAATGAAAAAATAAAAATAAAAAATGCTAAATACAACCATTCATGATTCATGAAATCCATCAACATTAAAATTTATTTTGGCACATATGAACATGATTTAAGGCATTTGAATTTTGGTTTTAATGAAATTTGAACGCAAATCAGGGAAGTGAGGTCATGGCTCTAAGCTTAGCCTCTAAAGCATAAATCATGCTATGGCTTTAGCTTAATCACCTTAATAAAGAAGGATCATGAAGCTACCTTCTAAAGATGGAGAAGATGAAATTGAAATGGTGAAATGAAAATGATCCTAGTAAAAAAACTAAAAAAATATGTATCTTTCTTTGAATAAAAGCCCTTAATTTCAAAATTTAAAACTCAAAAAATAAAACTCTTTTCATGGAAATTTGTTGAAATTAATTTAAAAAGCTAAGAACCTTCATAGAAAATATCATCCCCCTATTTATAGAGGGAGGAATTCGGCCAATGGGGTATGAAACCCCCTTGGTCGAAATTCATGTCTTCTTTTTGTTATTTATTTTTTTATTTTTTATTGCCAATTTGGTGAAATCTCATTAATTCATGTCTTATCCCCCATGCTTGGTGTCATAGATCCTACTAACTTTATCCCCCATTGATTGAAAAATTTAGATTTTACTTTTGTTTTGATTGAAAAAAATCCCTATACATAAAAAGACAAAATTTAATCCAATGGTGATAAATTAATTTGACTAGTCAAAAGCAAATCCAATGGCTGGGAATATGTTAACAAATTCAACCTTAATTTTGATTGTTGGAAAAAATTTGATAAATCAAAATTGTAATTAAAAAATGACACATGTACATATGAATTTTATTAGCTAAATATAAGTAACATTATCCGATGGTTATTAGCACATTTGACTTAGTCAAAAATTGATCTAATGTTTGGTAATGTGCTAGAAAATTCCACCTTAATCTTATTGGTTAAACAAAATGTAGGATGTGCCACATGGATTCTATTTGGAAAATAATTACTACATGTAAAAATACCTAGTTAAAAGAATTCCCATAGCGAAATTGGAGTTTTTAAATTCTATGTTTCAATTTCAAGAATAAAATGATTATTTAAGTAAAAAAAAATCATACAATTAAAGTGACAATCAAATTAAAATAATTTTACGGGAAATTCTAAATGAATTAAGTGAAATTTTTATGAGAAACTGGAAGATTCTAATTAAAAAAACTTCATTAAAAGGCAATAATAAAAATCTCCTTATGAAATCCCAATTAAAATTAACATGTATTAAATATTCAAGTAAAAAAAATTTATGTGTTGAAATCCTTAATTGAAAAATCTCATGAAAGAATTTAATCAAAAAGGACCAAAGTGTAAATAATAAAAATTGAATTAAAACCAATATATACAAGAGGTCACGATGAAATTCAATTAAGAATTTAATCATATAAAATTCTAATTAAAAGACCACAAAAAAAATTGAGTTGCAAAAATTAATGTGTAGTAACCTCTAATTAAAAATCAAATCAAATAAATTGAGTTGGGAGGATTAAATTGTAAAGAATAAAAATTAGATTAGAATCCATGTGTTTAAGAGGTGAATTAAAATTCCACATGTGAAAAGTCAATCACATAGGAATTCTAAAAAAGGTCCATAAGGAAAATCTAATTGATGGAATTAAAATTCCACATGTGAAAAGTCAATCACATAGGAATTCTAAAAAGAGTCCGTAAGGAAAATCTAATTGATGAAATTAGAGTGTAAAAATGTGAAGAAAAATTTAAAGAAATGAAGCTTAAAAATCATGAGAATTTTCTAAAATCTCGTATTTCCAAAATTTAATTTGCATAAAACGGTTAGTAAAAAATTCCATGCATTAGCATTGTACATGGGATATTCATGCAAGAATTAAAATAATAAGTGAAAATAAGAAAAATCCCACATGTTGAACTTTAAAAAGAATTTTTGTAATTAAATAGGAAAATTGTATGTTTAAAAAAAGGAACTAAAAATTCTAAACTTGTAAAGGGTTTATGAGAAAAATGCTTACAAAAGAAAAAAAATATGTATCTAAAAATGAAAAATTGAAAAATGAATTAGAGTATGAAAATAATGAATTTCAAAATATATAATTTGAAGATATAAAAATATGATGATCCTAAACTTGGGAAAATTTTACAAAAAAATGCCTTATAAAACTTAGAATTTTGTATTAAAAAAATCCAAGCAAGCATAAGTTAAAAAAAACAACTGAGTTGAATGTATTTACCAAAACATTTATATATAAAAACAAAATATTTGAAAACTAGAACAAATTTACCATATAAAATTGCAGGCAAAAAACTCACGGTACCTAAAAATTTGATATTTTCTTATAAATTTGATAACTTGACACCTCGTGATATAAAATACCAGTATGGACGTTTTCTCACAAATTTTTTATTTTCTGAGTGAGTATCAGCAAAAATACTATGTAGGTATTTATAAAAATACGACGGTCAACTTATCAAGTTTCACAAAAAAATCCAACAAACCCCTAAAAATAAGAAATTTTTCTGTGATATCATATCTAAAATTAAATTTCAAAATTCCACAAAACTAAATTTAAAAGCTAATTTTTCCTTTCCAACGTTTTTTTTTATTCGATATTCATTTTTTATAACTCTTGAAAGTCACACGCATGACGAAATAAGTCTTGAAAAGGTTTAACCAATAGATAGGTGGCTATCTAGACATGACCAAATAATGCATGACCAAATAAGTCTTGAAAAGGTTTAACCAATAGATAGGTGGCTATCTAGACATGACCAAATAACGCATGACCAAATAGATAAGTAGCCATCTAAACATGATCAAATAGGTCTTGAAAAGGCTTAGTCCTCATGGATAAGGTTGACCCCCATCAAGAGGCTTACCCAACTCTCAATCTCAGATATCTTAGACCATTAGGGAAAGAAACCTGGATGAAATTGGACCTCTATACTATGTACGTATATAACTATAACTAAATGTACATATCAATAAATACTCTCTTATTACTTTAAAACTACTATACATAACAATGTTTGATGTAAATACTTTGAGCAAAACAAGCCCACTTATATGTACAAACAAGTATAAAGTATGTAGGTATAACAAAAACAAAATGTACACATCATAATATCAAATATATATGACTATAAGTGAATGTACATATTACTATAACACAATGTACATATAAATCAAATGCTCCTTAAATAATTCAACACCATTTTACACCATAACTTTATTAAGAAATACTTGAAGAAAACAAGCCCACTAGTATGGAACACTACCTCTAATTATAGTTAACTAACATTCCAACAATTAACAATCAAACAATAAATTTGCAAAAACCATCCTCACATAGTTAATGATTACGGTCTCACCTAAAACAAAAACAAATTGTATGTAATGATAGAATTTTATGCTATAACTGCTTAACAATCTAAAAATTTCTAACAAATACACTTTAAAAAAAGAAATGAATTGGATCTATTATCATTTATCGGCAATGTGCCTCCTACAAAAAAAAGCATGCATAAAGTATTTTTTGATTCGAAAATGTCTTATCAATTGGGATTCTTCCTTTTTTTTGAAGTGATGGAAGCAAAAAAAGTTCAGATTCTTGGTTTTGACCATGAAAGGAGACCATCGAATGAATTACTTGTCCAAATAGTCTTAGGTGGTTAGCATAAAGTCGCTAACAATTGGAGTTGCCATCGATCATTTGGGCTAGGCATGACCGGATACCTTTGGATTCGATATTCTCAGTTACAAAACTTGAAACATCGATTCCATGGTTTGCATAAGTCAGAGATTCAACGATTAGGTTTAGGATTTGTTTACGCATAAAGAGGTATAAACCTCATCGTGACGCTCGAAATCAGTACCTTTCAACCATGTTTTAATTGACTTTAGGTTCTATTGGTTTTAACTTATCATTATTTAAATATAATCCCCTTATTATGCATGAATTTGAATAAAATAAACCCAAGTTTTAGAAAAAAAGCTTAAATCATGTATGCACCCTAGAGAGCTAGGAAAAATAGGGATTTTTTTTATTAAAATGTTTTTTAGATTTAGTTTTGAAAATAAATATTTTATGCTAGGCATTGGAAAGATACCGACATGGAACATTGCTTTATAATTTTTACAGAACAAGTTTGAAAATATGGATACTAGATGACCATTACAAAGGAAACATGTTAGTGAAACAATAAAATGAGATAATATCGCATAAAATAAATCACACAAAATAACAAAAGAGAAAAGGGAGAGCCAATCAGAATGTATCTCATTATTGTCATCGATTATCTTGAAATAACTGAGTTGCCAATTTTAGAGACTTGTTGGGATCCATTGACTAATCAAGGCATGAAAATTGAGTTTGAATATTAAAAAGTCCAAAAAAAATTCAGAGGAGAAATTTTGAGTTTTTTCTCGACAATTTTGGAAAAAATGAGGTTGACAAATTTAAAATTGACAAAATTTGATTATTTTTCGATAATTTTTAAAAAACAGGGTTAGAGTATCCCTTTCAAAGATGGGATTTTAGTATCCCATTGGAAGACAGGGTTAGAGTATCCTCGCATTTAAAAACTTTGGTAGGTTTTGAAATTTGAATGAAGTTTGCAAAAGTGAGGTTAGAATATCCCTAATGAAAACTTTGATGGTTTCTGGAGGATGAGCTTAAGGATTTATCTTGATAAACGTTCGATTATTTCTTCATAAAATGAAATTTTTTATAAATACTTGATAAAATAAGTGATTTTTTTATTAAAAAAATAAGTAAAAATATAGGTGACATGATGAAGAATACTTTTGCCTTGATCTGGACCTACGAGGTCGACACATATATTTTGACTCCGAGGACTAATCGATGCCACATAGAGATGTTCAAATATGTTGAAGTGGGAATTTGGAAAAATTATTTAATTTTGACTAATGCTAAAAACAGGAGACAACATCAAGCTATTCCTTTTTTTGAATTTATTTTGGGCAAATTCAAAGGTGTTAAGAGTCGGGTAAGGTGACATTAGAAAGGTGACTCAATCAAGTTTAATGTAAAAATGCTCCAAAGCCATTCTCATGCAAGGTTTAATGTAAAATATTCCAAAAATATTTACTTTTTGGGTGGAAATAATTTTTAAAGTTAGGTTAAGCTTGACATTGACAGCATATGTAGGGGAAAGGGTATGGCAAACTTTGAAAAATCATTCCTGACAGACTCAAAATTGTTAGATCACAAACGACACCATTTTAAAAATAAATTTTCATGAATCTTAAGGAAAAATATTTTAAAAATTCAAAAAAACCATTTGATGGTCCAAAATTCCTAAATAGAATATAAATCACTGATTCTAAGGTTTTTGGATAGTGTTAGTTCAAAAAATCCCTCATCCAGAATGATTTGAGGGCAAATAAGATACTGTTGAAAAGGTAATTCAATAACCTTTCAGGGAAAGAATAATAAAATTTATGAAAAATGGTCTAAGGTTTGACAATGATTTTTTTATGTCATGACTTATGTGTTGTCAAGTTAAAATAGGGGAGTTTTTACTTTTCTCGATTTTTTTAGACTAAACTCAAGCCATGGACATCCAAATGTTCATGATAGAAATGAATGAGTGACATGGGCTTCATGAGCTCATCTACATAATCCCAAAGTAGTTTGGGATGCTGAGAAAGCCCGTTGACTGAGTCACAAACATAAGGACTCTAGGCAAAAGATGAAGACACAAGCAACTTTGGATAATAAAAGGGGACGTTTTATTGTTGAAAACATAACATTTAGCATCAATAACCCTTAAATCCACACATAAAACTTGATTTTTCCCCAAGATTAGAAAACCAATAAGGAAAAACTAAGTTTATTTTAATCTTTTTTTTATTGAGGTTAGTATGAGCTTAACTTGTGGGTTTTAGAAAAATAGATTTTTGACAGCAAACAAGCAAACATCTTGACAAACATGTTATAGACAAAATATGACATACATGAAAATGAGCATGGATGGCATGTTTAAACAAAAAAAGATGAGATTTTAACATGGAAAAGATGGCAAAGATGCAAGGAAATGACAAGTAAGATGCTTGATAATGCTAACTTCATGTATCTTGACAAATATATTATGAACTAAATATGACATTCATGACAATGAACATAAACAACATGTTTAGACAAGTAAAAATGGTATCTCGACGTGTAAATAATGACAAAAATGAAACAAAAAAGCTAATAAAATACATAAAAGTGCTAGCTTCATGAACAACATCAAGAGTTTTGCCATGGAGGATGATATGAACATGCTTAAATAAGAAGGAGTTTGCTGTAATTTTTAGAACAACATTGAAACATATTTTTAAGGCAAATCAAGCACATAAACACGGTGAAGCATGGGAAGGGAGTCAATATAGTACCAAAAATCCTAGGTTTACCATAAATAAAGCCTTACAATACATAAGAGTCCTAGCAATAGGTCACGATTCATCAATATGACTCCATAATATGATGAAAATAGTGATAAAAGAAGAAAATAAGATGAAAAAAATGAAAGTTATACCAAGTAGCTTTAAATCTTACTTTAACCCTTGAGCAGAAAACTTATTAACTTTGAGCTCACTTTTTTTCTTATTTTTTTGCTTTGATACGTTAATAATGGAGGGGAAGTTTGAGATAAAAAAAAAGGCAAAGCAGAGGGTCTTAGAGCATTTTTAGTGGTGGCTCTGAGAAGCTATAGGAATGAAATGTTTTTAAAAGGATGGTGGCTGAAGAGAGTTTTCGAAAGTGTTTAAAATGAAGAGAGTTTTTGTAGAAGATGGTGCTGAAAATGTTAGCATTATATGACCATATGAATTGTAAGAACCACATGCAAAAAGTAAGGGTATTTTAGGGTTTAGGTGCATGAACCTCATGCATAGACAAAGTACTATGCTCAGCTGCCTACTAAGTCTATTGGCTGGTGTCACCACGTGCTAACCTTTAAAACTTCAAAAGATCGGAAAGGCTTAACGCGCTTAACTTAAAAATGTACGATATTGGTGGCGGTCAAGCCTTTGAGTTATCCCATGATCAGGATTTGGATTAGGCATAGTAACATGAAGGGGAAAAAAATGTTAGGTGAATCACTCATCGAACTAGTCTTGGATGGCCACCATGAAATGGCCATAACCTTAAAGTCGCCACTGATTTTTTCAAGCTAGGTAAGATTGGTTGCCAATTGAAAGTAATATTCCTAGTTATGAAACTCAAAACATCAATTTCAAGGTCTATAAAGTCTAGAGACTCATTGGTTAAGGTCGGGGTTGGTTGCACATGGAGAAGGAATAATAACCCCACAACACTCAAAATCAATACCTACTAACTATGTCTTGCTTTGGTTTCAGCTTAAACAGTTCCATTTGGTCATTATTTAGATATAATTCCCTTTAATGCATGAACTTTTGTGAAATATATAAATCAAGGTTTTGAAAGGTAACTTGACATCACCTATACACTGTGATGGTAGTGAGGAGTATAGGGATTTTTTATGAAAATAATTTTTAGATTAAATTTTTGACAATACGGATATTTTATGTTAGGCATTGAAGAGATGCCAACATGGAACGTTGCCAGGTAAATTTTATTTGAAAATAAATTTTAAATATGAATGCACTATAGACACTACAAAAAGAAAATATGTCAGTGAGACAAAAAAGAATATAATAATATCATAAACAAAAAGAAAAACATAAAAAGGAGGGA
>JBBYHO010516273.1:7756-19156 GCA_038382025.1 Adansonia gregorii | reverse complement strand
TTGACCATCCTCATTAAAATTATTTTGCTACTTATGTAAAACTAATCAAACTATTATGTATTTGATTAATTAAACTAGCTCTAAATTAATTATGAGAAAATTACGAGTATGCATCTTAAAAGTTGAAATCATATAACCATAACATTTAAATAGAAAAACACAAGATATTTATTAAAAAAATGACTTTGAAAATAACTTCATTTATTTCTCATGATGAATAATATAAAAGCTTGTAAATCATTTTACTAAAAAAAAAAAAAAACCTTAGAAAGGCATGGTTTAGAAAACAATGAATACAATAAAGAGAAAAAATAAGAATGATATGATCAAAATTGTTTAACCCCTCTTCATTTATAGGCAAAGAATTCAACTAAGGTTAGGGATAAAGATAATTACACTAATTTATCAAAATAAAAATAAAAATTTAATTTTTAATCTTTATCTTGATTTCTTGAGAGGTTATGTGTAATCTTCTTTCTGAATGTAGCCATAAAGTTGGATTTGTGGGTTGGTTGTCTTCAGAGATAAATATAATCTAAAATATAATCTTCAAAGGTAATTCCTCCAACTTTCAAATTCTTAACCCAAATAGAACTTCATCTTCCACCTTCTTCTAGTGTGATTAAAATTCTTCAAGTTTAACTCACTAGAATTCAAAACCCATACAAATTCTCTAACTTAGCCAATTTTTGCTTCTTTTGTATGTGTCATCCAATTAAATCCTGCAAATTAAAAAAGAAAAATAAATGCTTGAATAATCATAAAAAAAAACTAAAAAAGATTAAAATAGAAACATAATTTATATAAAATTAAGCACTTATCAAAGCCCGTTCCACAAAGCGATGATAGGTGACATTGGCATCCTCTGCTGCATAAGCACGCTGTCGGTATGGTGTGTCAGCCTTGAAAAAGAGGGCCTCGAGCACCACTTTGGATGCAAGTTCTGGATCAAAGTCATTGCAGGTTAAAACTTTTTTCAGCTTTCTGCAAGTCATATATGGAAAACGAATTAGGCGACCAAGGCGTGTAGCAAGAACTTCACGTCGTTCCTCTAGTTTCAGGTAATGAGTCCTAGCCCACTTCAGCACAAAGTCGTAAACAGAATCCTCTGAAGTTACTTGGAGATCATCACTGGAAAATACTGCCTCTATGCCAGCAAGAAGCAAGTTAAGTACCTCCTCCTGGAACCTGACAAGACAATTGTATTGCAAATTAGTTAATCCTTGATCTACATATTAACTCAAGAAAAGGACCCAAAAAATAACGGTTAATGAAGCATTGACACTAATTTCACAAAATTTGCCACTTCAGCTAGCCAATAAACATATCCAAGTTATTAAATTTCCTCAGCAAAATATACATAACCTACACAAGATAGCATTTCTTGCCCCATTGTTTTAAAGAAGAAGGCCCACTATTTTGGAGGGAAAAAAATTAAAAATGAAACCAGATAAATATCAACAAAAGGCGTCACGCATTCATATATGAGAAAAAAAGAAAGCAACCTGGTTGTTATAGATAACAAAATCATAAAATATAAATACGTATTCAATATTGTAAATAATAGCGGCGCTCACTTGGTTACATTGTTGTATCTCGCAGCAAGAAACTGCTTTGCTACATCGGTCAGTGGCTGAACAGCATCTGCCCTTGAAACACTAGAAGGAAGGTCCAAATACAGTAAGGCGGATTCACAGGTCATAGGCAGGTTCTGTAACAATCGACTACAATATCTCATGCATGATGCAACCTCGAATTTGTCAGCAGCCATCAACAAATCAAGCAAGGCAGTAGGTGTGATTGTTGACAGATTGTTGCTATACATAAAATAAAGCAGATCCAGGAATGCTGTTTCTTCTGCTCGGGGAAAAAAAACAGAACAATGTTAGCTCATATTGACCTAGTCAATAATGAAGTAATGACCTTTAGATCGCGACCAAATGCAAAAAATTGAACAGTTTCCCACAATAAAGCAGACCAAGATCATTGGAATTCATAGCGAGAGGGGAAAAAAAGAAGACCAGGAAAGATCACTAATAGGAAATATTTCAGCATTTACCAGAGACATGAATCCGTAGTGTTACATGTCGCTGCTCTGACTCCCTCATTCCATTTGAAAACAACTGCAAAAAAAAGGTGCAAAATGGTAAGTCAATCGTGAGTACAACAAGCAAAGATAAAGACAGAAAACAAATACCTTATAAAAAAATGGACTTTTTGCTGCTAATATTGGAGAACTAATGTGTATGGTCTTGACTCTTAGGACTGTTGAACAATCCATATTCGAAGATGAATTATTGCTATGAGGAGGATCATTCCCTGCAAAAGAATCAAATGAGTCTGAAGGTTCATTCGTTCCAATCAAACAGCAATCAATACTGAACAAAAAAAAAAATCTAAATCTAGTTATTATCATAAACAAAAGCTTTAGGAAAGCAAAAGACCAACTTATCCAAGCTTAAAGGCCACCTCTCTGATAGTAATTTTCCTAATAGTATTTTTGTTTTCTAATGCCAAAGCTTATGAAGAATTAAAAATTCCCTTTTGCAAATTACAAAAACCCATAATTTTACTTCTACCTATTTGCTCATTCCCAATCAAATACGACTACAATAAACAATTAGTAGCAATATATATATATATATATATATTTTAAAAAAGGAAAAATTTTACAACCTGAAGGAACCTAAGAAGGTTGAGTTGTAGCAGAGAAAGATTAACTAAAAACAATGCCTTAGTTTACGTATATATATTTTAATTCACGTAATTTAGTTACCAATTTGATTGAAATTCAATCCAATATCAGAAGGTGACTCTTCAAGCATTGCCTCAGCCTCTTCATGTTGATTCTCATACGTTCCACCATCCACCGTGTCCCGCATGTTACAGTTCAAGACTTGCTCCTCGCGTTGCACGACAACGTCTGCAACAAAACACCAAAATCGTCAAAACCACATTATTACATTGTTAAAACTTAAAAACAAAACACAACTAAAATACAAATAATTTTAATTTTAGAAAGAGAAAACGAACCAGTTTCTTTCTTTAAATCTTCCCTCCGTCTCTTTCTATTACGGGCCCAATCAGCGATGGAGGAGCAACCGTCACCATCAGATTTAATCTCGGGCAAATCAGGCATGATCTCGATCCTTAACACCCAATCGGAAAAATTACTGTCGTTGAAAGCAAAACCGAAGTCCAAGTCAGCAGAAACAGAACCGGAAGCTTCCCCGGGCGAGAAGTCCGAATTCATAATCGTTATCGGATCCAAAAGATCGGTGTTCGGCACTCTCATATATGACCAAGCCCTCCAAACCCTTAACTACAGACAGAAGACATATAAAAGTACATATAACAAACAATAAAACAAAGCAAAGTTCCAAAAAAAAAAAAAAGGTTTCGTTAAAGTTTGGAACTTAAAAAGAATCGCTGAATTAGTTTTCGAGTTCCAAGTTGTTTGTTCGATCTTTCTTTATAAAATCTATAACATCTTAAATATTAGAAGACCCCAAGTTCAGGAAGTTGATACCTATCTGTTCAAGTTTTTCTGGGTCTTTTGGTTGGACTTGAGGCGTGAGAGGTCTGGGTTGACTGGGCTTGGAATGACAGACAAAGCTGGCTGGACATTTTGATAATTGTAAAAAAGGTTATTTTAATCTTTCTTTAGTCAGAAATATATTAAGCCATGGATTCGCCTTGGTTTTAACAAACACCTGATATCATTATTTCGATTAAAATTCGGTTTCAAAAGCCTAAAGTCTGACCTTCCGTTTCGAATACCGTCTCTTGGTTTTTTTTTTTTTTTTTTTCGTTTTCGAGTTAGAATATTCAGGAGAGAGATTGCTGAAAGAAAAGAAAATATAAGACTTTCGAAAGAGAATAAAAAAGCAGAATCAGATATCGCGGAGAGAGGCGGTGCGACTAAATATTAAAAATTATTTTATATTAAATTTTGATAAATAAATTTTTATTTTATAAATAATAATTTAAATTAAATTAAATTAATTTAAAATATAATTTATTTAAACTCACTTAAATATAAATTAATTTTATCAAATCAAATAAGTGGTTATCTGTTTCATGAAGTTAAAAGGAAATAATCACAGGCCAATCGGCATCTGACCCTTGAAAAAAAGTTAATGAAAGAAAAGGGAGGAGAACTCCCTCGAATCGATGTTGGATGTAGTTGAGCTTCGATAATTTAACTGTTGAGTGTTGAAATTTTCACTAATTGCCAGATTAGAAGCCTGAGCTCTTTCCCTCACCAGGATCTGTGATTTCAGACTGGTCTCAAAGCAACGATTTTGCTCAAATTTGTTTCTTTCTGAGGGTTGACTTTTTCTACTTGCAAAATAGTCCAGTAAAAAAAAATTATATGCTAATTGATTTTTTTCAAAATTTTCATATTTATTTGAATTTTAGATTATATATTTGGAAAAATAATTATTTTTATTTACATATTCTAAATTAAATAAATAACGCCATGCGTTGACCTTAATTAAAATTAGAAAAGAGGGTTGAAAATGTAATTTTGTTTCCACAAGAACCTTCTAATTGAAGAAGTATTATTGTTTTCATTGTTAAGTAACAGAATTTTTTATTTATTTCTTATGTAATCAATCTTCTTATCAAATGCTATATAAATCTAGACTTAGAAGCTAATAATGATAATATAGCAATTTACGCCACTTCTTTACATAAATAAAATTGCTTATCCAAAGGAAAAAAAAAATCTTCTTGTCAAATGTCATAATTAAAATAGATATTGGCTGGTTGTTGTCAAATGTCAAGCAAATTGCATTAAAAGATTCAAAAATGACTTAAAAACTTGTAAGAGTTTTATCCCGTATGGTTTAATTTCCCCTCCTTGCAAACATTAATTATATTGCTTTTATCTTCATTTTTTTTTTTTTTGCTTTCTTGGAAGCAGGCATTCAACGTTCATGTTTTTAAGTTTCAATTAATTGTTAAAGTGTTAAAATCTAATCTAAAAATTAGTATTCTTATCTTTTTCAAAAAAAACTTGAACTTTTATACAGCAGATAATGATTAGGATTGTTCTCTTTTAATTCATAATTCTGTCGGTTAATGGTTGAATCTGATTTAGGTTTTGGCCTTGCTTATCTGTGCATGAGCCCTTACATATAGGGATAACAAGCCTTGTAAATAACATTGGACGTAAATATGTATGGCTAGGGTCTTATGTTATTCTCATATTATATTCAACGAATGATAATTTATTTATAGTATGTTTGATTTACTATATTATAATAGTTATTGTATGAGGAGTATAATAGCTACAACAGTAATTTAATTTATTGAAATGAAAGATATGGTATTTGAATTTAGCAAAAGATATTCGAATCTTTTAAAATAATTTTATATTTCACTCAAAGCTAGAATCGTAATTCAATGAGGGGGTGCAAAATAACTATTTCAACTTTGGATAAAATAAAATTGAAATAAACTATTCAACGAAATAAATATTTAATAAATCAAATAATTAAATTACTATAATAAATTACTACAGTTATTATAAAAAACCAAATATACTGTTAGTTGCCTAAACTGTGTTTTAGCCGAATCATTACAAGCGAAGAGTGCCCAGTTAAGAGTCGGCTGGCCCAGGTCTGGCATAAGGCTCATTGTGGCCGCATGGGCAACTCAGTTTCTTAGTAGGCTAGGGAGAGTTTTAGCCACGTCATTGCAAGGAACTGGTGACCAGTCATGATCTGGCTAGTACAAATCTGGCGTAATGCTTATTTGGGCCACATGAGCAGCCTCTATTTTGCAGCCATGAAAGGATCCAAGAACTCAACCTGACAGCTGTTTCTGTTTTTCCCCGTGGTCCCCCCACCCCAACCCAAGGGAAGCTGAAACTGGCCTGGATTCCCACCAGCCCAAAACAAATACACTAGGCAAAGAAAGGGTACTTTGTTGTGGCCTGTGGGTACTTAAAACAAAGGTCAGATAGAGAATGGAAGAAAATAGTTGAATTCTCTGATCTTGATCATCTTCTTGTATGAATACTTTTTTCTTATACGGAACGTATTATTAAAATTACAGTTAATTCAATTAATTTATAAATTATTTTTAAAAAATTTAATAAATTTAAAATTTAGATCATAATAGTTGTAGTTTTTTCTCCTACTTCCAGTTAAAACATAACATATAATTTACAACATCAGATGCAAAACTCCCCCATCCTTCTCGCACTTAATTTTTGCAAAATTTTTAGCCTTTTACACCCAATTGGGACACTAAACATGTTCATTCCGTATCCTAACTTAACCTATCCTACATTTTTTCCGTTTTCGAAACTCAAGAAAAGAATTATCTTGAGGACTCATAAATGTCTGAACAAAAAAATATTTATACAATTCTCAGTACATGAAATATTTTTCTCTTTTTGTGGCATGCATGCATAAACATATAGTGAAATAACAAAGAAGAAAATTTCTGAGACTATCCCATACAGGAAGTCCCTATTAGACCATTGGTTTTGATGGGGGAGAGAGCCAAAAAGGAAGGGTGAGAGAGGAGCCTCCCTTGTCCCGTCAAATCAAAATCACATCTCACTGTTCAGTTCCATCGGGTAGGTAGTAAACAATCACAGAAGAGAAGTCTTCCCATTATTTCTTCCAGGATATGATGTTTACTCCAAAACTTTCTTCCAACCAGAATCGTTCCCCATGAACTTCGCATTTAAGTGAACTCCAGTTAGGAACTTGACAGCCTCAGGGGCAATGACGTGACTCAACTCCATCCTGCCATCCCCAGTTCCCCACCCCCCCCCCCCCAAAAAAAAAGTGAAGTCCAAAATCATGAACTACGCTTACTATGGATAATTTCCACCCGAATCATCTCACCTGTTATTTTTTTATTATAATCTTATACTTATTCACGCATGAATTTTATATATCATTTTTTTTATATTATATTTTCGTAAATTTTATATATCTCAAGATTGTAATTAAATAATTATATCACATTAATTTTTTAAATAATTAATTAAATATATAAAAATTTTAAACTTTAAATAAATAAAATAAATATAAAAAATTTAGTAAATTTGCTTGGTTGGGTCCAATGAAGTCAAATCTCTATAGTTTGGTGGGTTTGCTTGCTGGTGAGACAAATAATGGTAGCTCTTATATGTACTTATTTGGGTGGCGGAGGCTTCCAATGAGATGGAAGAAACCTATGGCATGTCTATTTTCTTTTGGCTAATGCGAGGTGGTGAGGGAAGTTCTATTTCATGGTTCTAGGTGTTGTTGGCTTATGTCTTATGATTACTTTGATTTAGCAGTGCCTCTGCGATGTTTGAAGGTCGGTTTTTATCGTTTTGATTGATTATATATATATATAATATATTCCTTTGTTGATGATTATATTGAGACTACGCAGGCTTTCAGTTTTTTATTTTTGAGTTCTTTGCTTACTTTTCCTTTCAATCAAATTTGGCCCAGCAAAAAATATATATATATATTAAATTTTATTTCTTAAAGAAAATTATTAAAAGATGATCATTAAATATAAAACATTAAAATAATTTTAAAAAACAAATAATAAGTTTTTTAAAAATAAAATAAAAAATTAAAATTGATTGATATGAATTAATACATGCCATAAAAGTTCGATACAAACCAAAACATTATGATATTAGAATTGTTTTTATTTACCTTAAAATTATATCGTAACAAAGACGATGTGGTTGTATAAAACCCTCATTGTGTATGAGCATGGAAGTGAAAACGTAACATTTGATGAAAGTATTTTATTCAGTAGCATGAGATTATCAGAGCACAGTTACTTTTAATCGGAATAACTCATCTAATTATTAAAGTTTTGATTCTGGTTAACTCTAATTAATAGAAAAAGCCGTAAATTGAAAAGTTGCTTATATTCTCGATTCTCTTTATGTAAGTCAAAGTACAGGCTAGTGTACAACTGTACATTAAACGTTCTTAATTAATAGCGAAATCGTGATGATGATCAGATTATAAACCCTTTTTCTTTCCGTTTGTGATTCTTTCCATTAATAACTTTAATTGGGACAGCCCAAAAAGCTAAAATTCCGTCTTCTTTTTGCCTCAACAACATATAATTCAAACATGATGGAAATAAAATATAAAAAATAAAAAATTATAATAAATTTAAATAAAAATATAATGATTTAAATATAATTATCATAAAAAAATAAATATATTATAAGATATAAATATATTAATTGTAAAAACTGTAACATCAAAACAAAAATACTAATTCTATGGATGAGTCATCTAACTTGTTTTACATTTGGAAGATCCTAGTATTTTAATATTTGCACACTCCGGCAGGAAGAATTTTTTCAGGTGCCCTGATAATATTACTAAAAATAAACAAACCTTCTTAATTCTTCAAAAAGCTTAATGATCACAGGAATAAATCCTCCCCAGCAAAAAAGACAAGGCTACAGGTTCCTCTTCGTTGAGTCAAATCAGATCAGGATTCTTTTGAGAAACAAACTAGGAAAAATAAAAAAAATTACTCTATACGCATTACTAGATACAGCTATTCCTTTTAAACAGGTACACATTTGTATTTGGTTTTGGATCCTTAATGAACATTTTCAAAAGGAAAAAATGGGGGGGGCGGGGTTGGATTATCACTTCCCAAAGAAGTAAAAATCATTTTAACTATTCAAAGTAAGCATCATCCTTGCTTGTTTCTTCTGATATATAACCTGACAAACATTATTAACAGCCATAGTAAAAACACTAAAAACCTATTTCTTTTGTTTTTGCTTGAGGTTATGCTTGAAGCAAATCTTAATGATTCTGGTACAATTAGGTTCATGATTTCATCATACAATATAGCAATTTAAGGTCCATTGAATTGTCATTTTCAATGAAAAAATGGGTAATTTATTTTCTTCTTATTTTATGAGAAAATCCCTAACAAAATGTATGCCAAAATAAGATGAATCGTATTACATTGACTTAGTAAAAGGTTTTATGATTTTTTGCGATAGGTTCCAAAGTTAATAGTTCCCAAAAAAAAAATGCATGAAAGGAAAACTCAATGAGGAACTGAGTTTTGTCATTTTCAACCTTCAGTAAAAAGACTAAAGAGAGAGTTGGAACGAAAGCTTAAGATATTTTCGTTTTATTGCCTGCCCACATTATCCTAGAACTTAAAAGCTGAAGTGTTAGAACTTGGAACTGTAACTGAAAAGAGACAAGTGATTCAAAAAAAACAAAAAAACCCAGTGACTTTATAACTTGAAAGCAAGTATCAAGGAGGATCAGAAGAAAGAATAATGAACAGTTAAAAAGGATCATGGATAGCTAATAAACAGTAATTCTGGTTATGGCAAAAAAGGATATAGTAAATCTATTTTCTTAAAAGGAAAATAGATCCCCCATAAAGAAATATATATATATATATATGTTGGGAAAATTGAACAAAGTCATGTTCATGGGACAATAACCCCATTCGTCCAAGAAAAGCATGAAATTAATGCTCTGTGCCTGCCCTCATTTTTTTTTTTTCGAGTTTGCATTGGTACTTTGTCTCCTTCTGCTGCTATTTTGCTGACGTTTGTCTGCTAAAACATCCGACCTTCTTTCTGCCTCTCGCCCGGTTAGGAAGGAAGGTGTCTCTTCTAACCATATTTAAGATTGAACAGCTCGCTCGTAATTCAATTTAAATTATTATTTAAATAATAAAAATAATTTTTATATTTTAAATTTTTAATAATAAAAAATTTATAAATAATTGGACTTGAACTTAAATAAAAAATTAAACAAATTTTAATTTTAACTTATTTTAATATATTTTTTTCAAATAATTATACCAATGAATCGATTAATCCTTGGTTCAAGAAAAGAAGAACTTTTCTTCCCTCAGTTAACAATTTAGATGTTCCCTGCATTTCCCTTTCTAACTGACGTGATTACAAGTTAACAACAATATTTTTCATTTTTGCATGTACAATACTATTTTGTTGCTTCGTTAGGTAACCCAATTACCATATTTTTCATCCTATTTAATTTAAGTAATATTCTTAAAACGTGGCTTGTGCAATAGATAGTTTCTTTAATAAATATTCTCAAAAATATTTATTTTTAACAAAAAAAAAAAAAGACAGAAGTTAAAATTGTTTATTGAAATTTAAAAGTTAAAACCCGTCTTCCAATTTTTACACGTTTCCCCTGCCGCTGCCTATGCCTGGCTTTCCTTTGAGTATAGTTCGATGAAAATGGAGGCATCGAGCTGAGGGAAACGGGAAAGATTGAAACGGCAGAGTAGCCTTAGACAACTGTAACACAACGACGAGACTGTACAAAAAAAGAAGTTAATACAAAGATATAAATATATATTAAAATTTATATAATAAAAATTATTAATTTATATTTATAATATTTTAAATATAATTATAAAATATAAATCCAAGCGTTAACCGTAACAAAGGACAGAGTGATCACAACATCAAATGGTAGGAAAGATGCCACATTTCAATTGGAAGTACAAATGTTTGGTGAAAGGCTGTTTGAGTTCATCAACAAAAACTTTTTTGGCTTATAGCGTTTGTATATATTCCGAGTTGAAGGATTATAATTATGGCAGGCAGCACGCATCAGCAGCATTTTGGCAATTTCATCTTTCTCTCAGTTCTTTAGTCACTTGATAGTACATTTTTTCCTAAAAAGCATTTGCCAGTATATTCAACAGCCTAATTCAATCCACGAAAGAGTCCTTTTAATTCTAGAAATTCTACATTCTTTTAAGAGAATTTACGGCTTTTTATCATTACATTAAAGATGATAGTGTATAATTTTTTTAATATTTAAATTTTAAATTTATTTATTATTACATTAAATTTGTATATTATTATCCTAAGTTGAATTTGAATTAAATAACATCATCCTTCATATATTCGAATCTATAAAAAAAATCTAAATTTAATAAGTTAGGTTTCGATTTTTACATTAATATAAATTTTTAATATTTTACAAAAATAAATTTAAATATGTGATGTGAATTTAGATAATAAATATTCGAAAGTTTATATTTACGTTCACTATATATAATAATTATAATATACAAAATTAAATATTATCGAAATTTATAGTATCTAAACCTAAAAAAATCATATCAAATAATTATAGATTTTTTGAATTTACACTATTGCTTGCTATTCCTAATTAAATTTTAGTTAACAAATGCTTATTGGTATATTTTAATTGTTTTAAATTTTATTCAAAAGTTTTTTTTAAACCAACAAAATTTTAAAAAAAAAATACAATTATTAAATTTTTTAATCTATTTTAAAAATTTCAACGGAAACGTATGGACATCAGTTAAACTTTCCTTTAACTATTACTGCAAAATTGAAAAAGCGAAATTGAGAGGGAA
>JBBYHO010516262.1:2452-19158 GCA_038382025.1 Adansonia gregorii | reverse complement strand
GGTTATATCAAAATAGTGACCAGTTAAGATCGAAAGAATTGAAACTGAGATAAGACATAGCTAGTAAGGTATCGATTTCGGGCATCGCGAAGAGGTTCTTACCTTATTATGGCACTTTATAAAGAATGAAAGATTGAATTTGAAGAAGAAATAGTATCGACGAACATGACCTCAATCACTATGGTGCTTTATTTCTTAAATAGAACCATAAAGTTTGGCTCTTTTGATCCTATCAGACTCTCTTCAAACATAAGTAAAATGTTGGAACTCTAAGCGAATTGGGCCAACTATCTGTTGCAGAAAGCAAATACGGATGATGATGGTTGGACATTAGTCACACATCGAAGAAATCTTCCAAAGTTTGTAAAGGTTCCCATAAGTGCTAAGATGATCGGATGGCAATATAAAGCTCCAAAGCTTGAAATGCCCTTGATAAAAATAGGTTCATCTAAGCATAAAAATTTGACTTGGAGAAGGTCACGAAGACCGGTTACTTTAAATGAATGCGTGTAATCCAATTCAAAAATGAAGATTGCTCCCTATGACTTGTTACAATATTGATGGTGACGAAGAATTCAAAGATGAAACAGTATAGATATAGTTGCGATTGGAGTTAGAGATCATTCTTGCAGTTCGAGCATTAGCTTCATTGATGAAGATCTACTGCTAGGATCCATTCCTCATAATCGACCATTTTTTATCGTGGGATTTACTTGTGAACAAAATATCAATAGGATTTTGTTGGATGATGGTTCCGCAGTCAATATATTCCCTTTAAAAATAATGAAAGAATTAGGAGTTCTTTTGGATGAAATGATACAAAGTCGTCTATTGATTCAAGGATTCAACCCAGGGGGACAAAGAGCTCTGGGAAAGCTTAAACTTTAACTTTCTATTGAGATATGGAGTCTCATCCACTCTTTCATATGATCGATGCCAAAACAACATACAATATGTTACTAGGATGACCGTGGACATGTTAAAATGGTGTGATTTCCTTTACTCTTCATTAATGCTTCAAGTACTGCAGAAACGGTCAAGTCAAGATAATTGTTGCTGATGTTAAGCCATTTACCTCGAGTGAGGCTCATTTTGCAAATGCTAAATTTTATGTAAAGGGCACTTTCATTAAAGAAGTAATTACCGCTCCTGTGAAAGAATTGAAGCAAAAGGAAAAAAATTTCACTCCTTCCACCAAAGAAGATAAAATCAGTCAAGGTTTATAAAATTTGACTCTCCCCCTCACTAACTTAGAAGAATCAACAATTCTTAAACCTCTTTTGAAAGGATACGTCAAACCAGTAGAACAATGACTCTTCAAACATCAAGATCTTCCTTCCCATTGAGTTAGAGGTTTTGACCTTAATGCCTATAGACTACTCGTTAAAGCTGGATATAATCAAGAAGATGTTGTTAAGTTGACAGAAGAACCTAGCAATGCAAAGTCACGAAGTCTAATCAAGGTTTCTCAAGTCTAGCAAAAAAAGACTGATCATGTCAAAACATCCAAACAAGGACTTGGATTTTCTCCATTAAAATTGAAGATTCATAAAGAAACTTCAAGTTATATAAATGCGAAGGAAATTCTTAAGGAGCAAGAAGATTCAATAGAGCCACTAGGACCTTTAGTGCTTAGTCGTTTAGGAACACTTTCAACACAAGTCTCAGTGTTTGACCATTTGAGCATTCAATTACCTCGAAGGTCAGTGTTTGAGCGAATAGGACAAGCTGATGAAGCTTTTACAAGTGAGTCGATACCCGTTCATACAAGGCTAGGAAGTTTGAACTCCAAAAAAGATAACCAAAGTCAAAAAAGAAAAATCTCAACCTTTAATGAAGCAAGGGATTTTCATAGCAAAATTCTTTCTCGAGTGAAAAGGCAAAGCAACTGGGAAGTAACTGCTGGTGAAGTTTTGAAAGCTAAAAAGCATATAGTGGTGATAACTAAGTAGGATGTATCTTCAGGGGAAGAAAAGTTTGAAGAAATTGAAATAATCGCTTCACATCATGTATCTATAAAGGAAGTTGATAAAGAACCACGGGAAAAAGATGCTCAAGAAGCCCCTTCATCATTTGAAGAAGAAAATTAAGCTACCATTGATGAGCTAAAATAGGTTAACATCGGTACTTGTAATGATCCACGTTTAATTTTTTCAGTGCTTGTTTGTCTTTAGAAGAAGAAAAAGTTTATCTTGATCTTTTAATTGAGTACAGAGATGTCTTTGCTTGGACCTATAAAAAAAATGCCAAAACTTTATCCAAAATAGCTGTGCATTATCTTGGTGTCAAAAAAACTATTAGACCTATTAAACAAGCTCAACGATGATTTCATCCTGACTTGATTCCTCAAATTGAAGCTGAAGTCAATAAGCTTATTGAAGCTGACTTTATTAGAGAAGTTAAGTATCCTATTTGGATATCAAACATTGTCCTAGTAAGAAAGAAGAATGGTCAACTTTGAATTTATTTGAACTTTTGGGATATAAACAATGCTTATCCGAAAGATGATTTCCCTTTTCCTTTAACCGAGATAATGGTGGATGCTACAACTGGTCATGAGGCTTAGTCTTTCATGGACGGGTCATCTGGTTATAATCAGATTCACATGGCTCCAAAGGATGAAGAACTTACTGCTTTTCGCACTCTAAAAAGGATATATTATTATAAAGTTATGCCTTTTGGATTAAAGAATACTGGTGCTACATACCAAAGAGTAATGCAAAGGATCTTCGATGATATGCTTCATAAAAATGTCAAGTGTTATGTGGATGACTTGGTTGTAAAATCGAAGAAAAAGGTAGACCATTTCATTGATCTCTGTCAAGTGTTCGAAAGATTACGAAGGTACCAATTAAAGATGAATCCACTAAAATATACTTTTGGCGCATCATCGGGCAAGTTTCTAGGGTTCATTGTGAGACATCGTGGAATTGAGATTGATCAATCAAAGATAAATGCAATCATGAAAATGCCAGAACCATATAATCTCCATGAACTCAAAAGTTTACAAGGAAGATTAGCATATATTCAATGTTTCATATCAAATTTGGTAGGTTGATGTCAACCATTTAATCGACTGATAAAGAAAGATGTTCTTTTTATTTGGAATGAAGCTTGTAATAATGCTTTCAAAAGCATTAAGGCCTATTTGTTGTGGTCACCTGTTTTAAAAGTGCTTATATGAGGAAAACCTTTGATCCTTTATATTGCGGCATATGTACGTTCTTTAGGAGCATTGTTAGTACAAAAAAATGATGAAGAAAAAAAATGCACTCTACTATCTCAGTAGAACTCTTAATGGTACTGAGTTAAATTATTCTCCTATTGAAAAGACTTGTCTAGCATTAATTTTATCTGTTAAAAAGTTAAGGCATTATTTGAAAGTTTTTACTATCTATTTGATATCTCGAGCAGATACTCTTCAGTATCTTATGTCCAAGGCTGTACTTAGTGGAAGATTGGCGAAATGGGCTCTCTTGTTGCAAGAGTTTGATAAAAGGCTATTAAAGGACAAGCATTGGCTGATTTTCTAGCAAACCATCCTATTCCAAATGATTGGGAATTCTCTGAAGATCTTCCCGATGAGGATGTTCTTTTTATTCAAATTCTTAGGCCATGGAAGTTGTTCTTTGATGGGGCTGCATAGCAAAATAGAGCTAGAGCGAGTATTGTCTTCATCACCCTAGAAGGTGATGTATTGCCTTATGCATTCACTCTTACTAAAAATTGTTCTAACAACGCTTAGAAAGCTATCAAGCTTGATTGTCCAAAGCTTTTAACAAGAAAGTTAAGCCGTGGTCATTTCAAGTTGGAGACTTAGTCATTCCTGTGAGAAGACCTATAAATACCACACATCGCAAGGGTAATAAGTTTCTTTCAAAATGGGATGGACCATATGTTGTTCGAGAAGCCTAAACTAATAGTGCATACAAAATTGTTGATCAAGATAGTGTTAATGTTGGACCGATCAATGGCAAGTTTTTAAAGCGGTACTATGCTTAAAACATGATGCTTCTAAGCATGAGCTTAAACTATTCTTCCAAAAAAAATGTTGCTCCTAAGCACGAGTTTAAGCTGTTCTTCTAAAAAAATGTTGCTACTAAGCACGAGCTTAAATTTTTCTCCCAAAAAATGATGCTCTTAAGTACGAGCTTAAATTGTTCTTCCAAAAATGATGCTCCTAAGCACGAGCTTAAACTATTCTTCCAAAAAATGTTGCTCCTAAGTACGAGCTTAAACTGTTCTTCCACAAAATATTGCTCGTAAACACGAGCTTATACTGCACATTCAGGCAAAAAAAGAGAAAATGCTCGTTAAGTTGAAAATCCCTTATGGGATAACTTAGGTAAAACTTAGAACATAAAAAAATAAATAAAAAAATATATATGAACTACGTTATGACTTGATCCTTCAAATGTATGTAAGCAGCTTGGTTTCATTGCCAAGTTCAATCAACAACAAAAAAAAATAATGTTCAAGTTGGTTTATAAATACTGAAAATGGGTTCGTCGGCAAAGAGAGGCGATCCATTTTAATGTCTTTGTCTTCCTTGAAAAGAATGACAAGATAATTTTGGTGGTCTTTGAAATATAATATGATAACTCTATAAAAAGAATAAAAGTTTGAAGAACCAATTATGAAGTCCCACTGCCAAGTAACTGCCATGGTAATGTGAATATAGATACATGGATATTACTGTGAGCAACAACGTCCCTTTGTTCTTTGCTAACCAAAAAGCAAAGCATATAAATTCCCCAATAAGTATATCTTGAATGCATCCTATTTGGTCCATGATCTTGTTCGTCTTCCATAACCTAACATAGAGGAATGAAAATAGATGTGTAACTTCAATTGGTTTCATGTTCGCTTGGAGCTTCTTCATCCTTGGAATAATTAGATAATCATACTATAGAATAACACACCTAAATTCCACAATTAGTAATTTAGAATGTAAAGTCAGATCACAATAAGAAAAAACTACAGCAAGAACTTATTTGAAGGTAACGGTTTCTTATAAACATATAATGATGCATAAATAGCTTCATATATACTAGCCGTTGTCTTTATCTTGACCATAAAGGTATAATGATGTTAATAGCATCATATACGCCAGTAGTCTTCCTTATTCTAAGGCATGTCAAACTTGATTAGACTTGTTGTCTTTCCATGAAGATCAGATGAACTTGTTGACTTGACATGAAGATCGGAGAACTTGTGGTTTTGACGTGAAGATTTTATTGCAAACTTCGAGCCTTTGGGAAAGATTAGAAGGCTTGGGAGAGTTCCATTAACCAATTTTTCAAAGTAGAAGGAAGAATGAACGATGTCCAAGTTGATTTGTATCTACCAAGATATGGGTTAAAGATATGTAATCTTTTGTCAATATCTTCATCTCCCTTTGAGAAAATAACTAGATACTCTTGATGATCTTTGAAGTATACCATGCTGGTCCTACAAGAAAAAAATTATGATCATGAGATAAACATGATGTCAGATATAAAAGCTTGGGATGGAATTAAAAGTGTTACCTTGATATATAATTAAATCTCCAAGCTGACAAAAAAATTAAAATTAATAATAATCGTCAATACATTAGATAAACATGATGTCTGTGGTGGCAAATAAAAAAAAGCAAAGTGTTAAGATTCATGTATAGATGATGACAAGTGAAGCATGTTGCATGAAATTTTCATGCCAAGATTACAAGAAAAAAAAAAGAGAAAGTCGAGATTAAGAGGTAGAAAGAATGTTTACCTCACTTTTGAAGAGATCTTGATTTGGAATATATGAGAAAATTGGGTGGAGAAGTGTTGCTTTTATAAAGAAAATAATCTAGTTCCAATTGGACTAAGATTGGCATTTTAAATAAATAAAAATGCTAAATCCTAGTTGAACTTGGAAATCTTAGTTGAACTAAAATTTGAGTTCATCTTGAAATAAACTTGGAATCTAAATCCTCCTCTAACTAAAATAAATTTTGATGAAGTATTATCTTTCTTTGGAAGACCAATTCCTAGTTGAATTATATAGAGGATTTATGGTGATCTATTTAGGCAAAGAGTTAAAATCGAGACATGCAGTCAATATGGAAGCACCATTTGAGATGGCTCTTGATGTAGGGCTATGACGCCATCAAGAAAAAAATATATATATTAAAATTAAATTTCTCACTTATCATATATAAGGATCATGTGGGAATAAATTGAAACTTGCAAATATTTTAAGACAATACAAAGATGCAAACAAATTTTAGCATAAAAAAATAAATCAAATTTCAAGACTTGCTTACTTGCTATACTTAAAAAAAATTTGTGTACACAACCAAGTCTTGAGAGGGCATTCGTAGGAGAAAAATTTCGACCAATCATAAATGGCCACGTGTAAATTGGAATTTCTTTTAATTAGATAATTATCAATTAAATTTTGCATCGCCATGTGCAATTAATGACATCATAAATAGATATTTATCTTTAATTAAATTAAAATTAATTAAGAGTTTTATCTTTGATTAATTTAAAGATAAATAAAAGAGTTTTATCTCTAATTAAATTTAAATTAATTTAGAGATAAATAAAAAGAATTTTATCTTTAATTAAATTAAATTAATTAAGAGATAATTCATCTAGATAAATTTATTAAAGAAGTTATATTCTTTAAGAACTCTTTTTTACTTGGCTCATTGGCATTATAAAAAAGGGTCTCCGCCAAAGCCATTGAACACAATTCATAAGGCTACAAAGAAAAAACAGATTTTAAAGATTCAAGTCCTCTCAAAGTCTCAAGAAGTTCTCTCAAGAACGCGAAGAACGCAAAAAATGCGAAGAACACGACTCTCATTCCCCAAGAAGCTGCTCTCCGATCCTAATCCGGTAATAGAAAGAAGCTAAATTCTGTCTGTCAAGATCAAGCCTACAAGACCCTTGAAGCGAACATCAACGATTCAAGATCAAGTCTAAAGACCTTTGGATTGAAGTTTTTGTTGAAGAAAAAAAATCAAAGGATTTCTTTATTTTAAAGAACATCTAGAGATTACGACTCAAGTTTGATAAATCAATTTGATTTATTTATCTCCAAATTTTTTTGGTCATTTTTTTGACACGAAATTTGTGTGTACACAATGTTATGACATCATTTTCACTAAAAATGTTACTAATCATTATACATACCTTAAAGTTAGTGGGAGTAAGTTCATAATTTTAGTCCTATATGTTGGTAATAATCTCATTTCAAGCAATAATTTGGCTTTGTTACATGATATAAAATATTTTCTTTCTCAAAATTTTGATATGAAAGATTGAGGCAAAGCCTCATATGTCGCTGGAATAAATATTCATGAGATAAGTCTGCAAAGACATTAAATCTACTTGAGAAGCCTATATCAAGATAGTTTTAGAAAAACTTAGGATGCAAAACTATTCACCTACAGAGGCGTAAATTGTGAAAGGGGATATTTAAATTTGAGCCAATAACTCCAAATAAGCATAAGAAAAGTATTCATATCATATAGTATTGGTAGCTTTATGTATGGTCAAGTTTAAACAAAACTTGACATAAGTTCTACTGCAGAAATGCTTGGTAGATATTCAAGTAATCCTAGCCTTGGTTACGTGAAAGCTACCAAAGGAATTATATTGTAAAGTAATATCACAAACAATAAGGTTGAGATATTTTATCTTTAGTTTGAGAAGGCCATCAAAGATTTATTATGATAAATCTTATGCATTATGCTTTTCTAAGAATAATAAAAGTGAGAGTCATAGCAAGTTGGTAGATACATAGTATCTTGCTATTAGAAACTCTATAAAGAAGCAAGAAGTAGATATCCAACAAATCAGTATAGATTTAATAATAATAGATCCCATGAGTAAAGCATTACAGACAATAATTTAAAATTCATCTAAATCATTTGGGACTAGTTAACTTCTATTAGGATGTATTTTGGCTTCTTTGATTTTGTTGATTTCACATTCTTAGAGTTTATAGACATGTTTCTATTTGTGCATATAAAGTTTATATGTTGATTGAACCTTTAATAATTACAGAAAATTCATTCATAAAGTACTATCAAATTAAGTGCTCTTTTAGAGCAAATCATGTATTATAATACATGGAAGGAAATATATGGATTAGAATGCTAGCAATATGATTCATGTGTATATGAATTAAGTAAGAGTTGGTAACGTATGGCCATATTAAAGTTTTGGATTTAAATATTACTTATTTAAGTTTTTGGTTTATCACATGGGCCAAGTGAGAGAATATTAGACTTTATGTGATCCACATGATAAATACAGACTCTTTGATGATATGATACAACTCTAATTTTTTATCTAATTTAGGTCCCTACTCTAGTTTATATAAATTGCTCGTGTACCACCATAAGGTAAATATTTTAAAAATAAAGAAAAAAACTAAAAGACTTATATGGGATATTCATCTTCATATGCTTAGAGCAAGGTTGTGTTCTTGATAAAAAAAAATGGCTAAAGGAATGTTCTTTAAAATGTTTGGTTAAAAAATAGAAAATGCTTTTGGAAAATGGAAATGAAAACAAGACAAAATCAGAGAATAAAAACTAGATGCTTTCATTTTTTTATTGAAAACATTTTGAAAAAAAAATGGAAAAAAGTGAAAGTAAGAGATTTAAATTTTTTTATTGTATATCAAGAATATGCACATGAAACATGCAAAAATATTTTTTTAAAAAAATTTTCTTGAATGGGGCCTAGATTTTTTTAGGCCATTTAAGAATATTCTCAACCTCTTTAAAATATCATAAAATATTAAAAATAATATTGTTTTTGAAATATTTATGGAAACTGTTTAATTTTTTATACAATTATAATATAAAATTTACATTTCATATTAATTTAGAAGTCTCAGTAACATTTTTTTTATAAACTTACATTTACAGGTAAAAATAAGTTAATCAATTTTTACTATATAAAATATATAGTAAACAAATAAAAAATCTATATAAAGAATTGAACCAAAGGAGCTTGAAATTTAAGAAATATTGAGTATTTTTGTTAGTTAAATTCATATATATAAGTCTTCAATCTTTTTCAAAGTTGAAAATATATGTAATTGCCAAACAAGTTTTCACCGTATCATTTTTGGAAATTGATTTTCATTTTCCTAAACCAAATGCATTTTTCAAATTGAAAAATGGAAAATTAAAATTATTTTTAAAATAAAATAAAAAATAAAAACAAAAATATTTTCTCAAAGCAAACGAAGCCTTAGTTTTAAGCCAGAGATTAATTATTAGACGTAAAACAAATACATTACATAGCAATTTTTTCAATGGAAAGTGAATGGTGAATGACTAAACAAACATACATAACAATGGAATTCTTTTTTATACAATAGTCATAAATTTTTTAGTTTTATTATTATTTTATTAAATCATTTCAATCGATGTTAAATGATACATCAACGTTTTAACTTGTTTTGTTTATATACATTACTAACATTATTGTTTTGTTTCATTTTTAAACACAAAAGACTACTTTTCCTAGGCTTATTGTATAGGGACTAAATTGCATAAGATAATATAGTACAGGGACTTCTTTAGGATTTTAACCCTTTTAGAACTTAATCCAACCTTAATCTTGGTGCCGTTTCAATCACCAACTGGTTCTTTAAACCCGTCCGAACACCAAATCATCCCTTTGTCCCTAACCAGGGCAATCATTGCCTAACGTTCTCAACTCCCAACATGCCGAAGACGAACGATCTTCCCTTCCAAAAGAGTATAGGTCATTTTAACCTCCATTTAAAGGATCTTAATCCCAAATCATTCATTGCTCCATTGTTTGTCCATAGTAAATTGTCAACTTTAAAAATTAAATAGAAGTTTCACTCCTGCAAGATGGACCCAAACCTGAGAGATTACAGCTAGACTGAGAAAGATGGAAGCGAATCGTCTAGTGACCACTTAACTATCAATGCCACTCTTGCGCAGTTTCCACCACTTTGCTTGAGACCCAGGGCTCGTAGGGGGCCGATCTTTCTACTTTATAGTGAAGAACTCTCCTAGAGTAAATCTTTTCAGAATAATTATCTTATCTCCTCCATGCATCATATCTGACGCTTCTTAGCAAGGCACCTTCAGACCATTCCTAACAAAGCATGGAGACTAGGGCAGAGTGACAGTGGTAGGGAGGGATAATAGATAGTACGTAGTTCATTTTGATAACCCTTAAGATTTCAATTTCATTTGGCAAGAGGGACCCTAGTCTCTCGATGGCGCTCTACTCAGCATGGATGCTTGGCATCCAAACCTTAATTTAAGACTTTTCTCAGCTTCCTGAACTCCTATATGGGTTTAACTTTGGGGTTTGCCTTTAGGGTATCAGAGATTTTCCATTGCTAAAAATTTGGCGTAAGTTACAAGGCAGGTTGTTACTATTGATTAGGCTGATATTGCAAATATAAACATTAAATTCATGAGGGTAAAAGTTTGGATACGCAACAGGTTTCCGTTGGTTCTGGCTGCACGCTCATTCAGGATAATGAGGTGGTTGAATTTTGCTATGAAAGAGTCTGCAAAGCCTGTTCAAAGTGCGAGATCGTTGGTCACTTGCCTACTAATTTTCCACATCAGAACCCAAACATTGAAGGAATGTTTAATGACTAGATGAACTCAATTCCAAATAACTTTGGATTCGCTACAAGCTATGACTTACAAGAAGCTTGTTTCAAAAATAGGATCGCGTTGCCTATCATAGAGGACCCCATAGGACTACATCTCCTTCGAAGAAATCAAAATTTTCAAGAACCTGAAGCCTCGTCACCACGAGTGACTGATCCGTCGAGATAGGAAATTGATCCCTTCTTTTCTAGCGATTATGAACATGGCAGTCACTCCACCTACTGCATGTGCCTTTAGCTAATGCTCCAACTATCTCGACTTTTTCTCCTAATGCTATTTTGGCTGAAGTTTAGACCACTCTCCGCACAAACCCTGCAGACTTTTCTAGACATCATAATAATATTGGTCTTAATAATCATTTGGAATGGGAAAGACAAACTCGACAGCTTAGCTCATTTTTTAAGGAAATTAATGAGAATGGCATGGACCAATAAACTTAATTAACAAACACACACTTCTGCCATGCGTCAGAACAACCTAATGATAATATGCCTCTATGGGTAGGACCTCTGAATGCGAAGATTTTCTCCACCAGTAGTTGCATAGAATTTCCCTAGTGATAGCATTGCGGAGAGTAGTGCTATAGGTATAAGCAAAGCTCGATGGAGACCTTTTACTTTGCTTGAACATCGAAAATCACTAACTTAAAGATTCGAATAATGTGGACTATACCTTCACTATTGGAAATAAACCACCTGACTCGTCCCGAGTATGCTTCTCTGCTATCCATCATCTTTTCTTATGGAACATGCTCTGAAAGACACCCGAACTCTTGCGGTTACTGAGAGCCCAGACTAGCATGTCAAGCTCTCACAGCAATTATCTCCCTCAAAAGTTCCAACCATCCTATTTCTTCCACTAATGTATCCAATGTAGATGCCTTTTAGGTGGTCAAAGTTAAGGGCACAGACTCTCCTACTTCAAGTGCAACCATCAGATAGAAAAGAAAAAAAAAAGGAGCAGATTCAGCCAGTGACTAGGAATCCGATGAGAGGCGCAAGATTAGACGTTTGTTACGAGGACTAGAAGTAGAGGACCAAAAACTAAGTGAAGGAGATGATGCTTTTAATAGGCTTAGGCAGGTTTTCCCGCATCAAAATCCACTGTAGCCATGAAACTCCTTAGCTGGAATGTTGAGGGATTGGGTCAGCGCCTAACATCCTATTATTGCTAAAAATTGATCCGCACTCATAATATTAACCTTTGCTTTATAATAGAGTTGAAAGTCTCATTACAGAAAGGTTCAATTATTATAAAGAAATGGGGCTTTGCTTTTGTTCATGAAGTTTCTTGTGCAGGCAAAAGTGGAGGTTTATTTCTTATATTGACTGATGATATCGATTTTAATGTTGTTTATAAAAATAATCATATAATTTTTGTGTATGTGCGTGATGGGAACCTATGGATTTAGTTTTCTTGCGTATATGGTCACCCTTGTCTGGGTCGTACTCTTATGTTTGGAACAAATTAACTGAACTTGCTTCTTTTGTTAGAATTAGTGATTGTTAGGTTTTGCTTGGGGACTTCATTCAGTCCCTGAACTTGGATGACAGACTATCTTTTATTAGTAACTCCTAGAAAAGGTCAGAGGAGTTGAGAATCTGCCTGAACAATTACAATTTGATTGAAATTCCTGCTTTTAGACAGCATTTTTACGTAGACTAATGATAGGAATGACAACAATCTGGTCCTGGGAAGATTGGACAGGGCTTTTGCCAATCCTAAATGACGTAAAACTGTGGACAATTATTGTCTCATTAATTTTCCTGTTGTTTTCTCAGACCATGGCTTTATGTTGCTTTACACATGATAACCCTCTCAGAAGGGTCTTCTTCAAGGGAATCTATTGCCTAAAGATGACTTACTAAAAGATGAAATTAAAGATGCACTCACTAACTTAAACTTCCTGCATTGATAGACGAACAAAAGGCAGTCCATAACAAACCCTCCTCAACATAGGAAATCACTCAAGCTGTCTTCCATATGGGTCCTTTCAAAGCACTGGGGATTGATGGTAAACCCGCTTTATTTTATCAATAATTTTGTGATATTATGGGCCCTCTCTCATTTGAATCATTTCTCAATTCGAGTTTTCTTTTGAAATAATGGAATAAGACTCTCATTACTCTCATCTATAAAGGCAATTGTCCGAAAAAGGTAACTAACTTTAGGCCCTTCAGACTCTGCAATATGGCCGATCAAATCATGTCAAAAGTAATGGCAAACGACTCAAAAAGGTTTTTGGTGATATCACATCCTCTTATCAGAATGCCTTCATAAAAAGATGACTTATTTCAAGCAATACCATCTTGACAAATAAACTCCTGCTCATTATTCAAAAACAGAAAAAGAAGGAAACGGATCCTTGTGTTTTGAAGATAGATATGGGACATTCATACAAGCTATCTTGCAATCCATGAGCTTTAGTAACTATTGGACAAAACTCGTATATCGTGAGTTGCGGCAGAAAGACCCTCTCTCTCTCCTTTTCTTTATTTTATGCCAAAATGTTCTCTCACTTATGCTATCCAAAGCTAAATATTCTAAGTTGATTCAAGGTGTTCGCACCTTCAGATCTGAACCTACAATTAGTCATGTCCTTTTTGTCGATGACTGTTACCTTTTCTTCAATGTTAGTGTTCACATTTGTAGAGCTATCAAAGCAATACTTCACAAATTTTGTGCCTTATCCGGAGATAGTGTTAATGGCGAAAAGTCTGAACTACTTCTCAGTCCATTGTGCAGATTCAAAGCTTCTTGATGGTTCAACGGTATCTTAAATATTCCTCTCTCCACCAAGCCAAAAAAGGACCTTGGAATTGATTTTGGCAAGCTAAAATCAAAGAAGGATTTCTTTGAGCCCTTTTTGGACAACATTCAAAATAAACTGGATAGCTGAAAGGCCCATTACCTTACATAGGCTTGATAACTAACACTGATCAAATTTACTCTCAATGCCCACCTCCTTGCTTCAAGGCCCTAAAAAACATTCGCAACAAACTTGTCAAAACCTTAAAAACTTCTGGCGAGGGTAGGATGATGGAACATGGAAACTTCGCTTGAAAAATTGGAACTCTTTATGTAAGCTCATCAGTCGAGGAGGTCCTAGATTTTGGCAGACAAAAATTATGTACAAATCCCTTCTAGGAAAGCAAGCGTCGCTAATCCTTAGTAATTAAGGTAAACCCGTGCAAGAAATCTTGAGGGGGAAATACTGTAAAAAAACAAACCTTACAAGACCGTTCAAATGAAACCAGGAGATTTCTGGATCTGGAAAAGCATTCTCCCAGGAAGGGATGTATGCCTTAAGGGATATGATGTGCAAGTTTAGAGTGGGAACCAAGTTTAATCAAGGATAGGGCCATCGTCCTGAAAAAACCATACTCCGATCAATGACTCTATCTACCTAATCCATAATTCATGGCAGCCTCACATTTTACATTCCAATCACAGGACACCTCTAAACCAAAATCAGCAGGCGTACCATGTCACCCTAAAGGAAAGGCCGTTCTTCATTTTCTGAGGGGAAGACCATTTAATTTAAAAACTTAACGTCAAAAGGGAATTCACGGTTAAATCTACTTACTGGATGATCTGGCACCACGAGAGAATCCCAATTAAGGATCCAAAATAGGTAACTTCATGGATAAAACTTTGGTCACTAAAGCTTCCATACAAAATTAATTTCTATAGAAAATCTGCCCACACTATCTCCACGTTAAAAGTGAGCTCCTCAAACTTAACATCCAAGTCCTTGCTATGTGTCTTTTTTGCAATCAAGCCGAAGAAACTATAGAACACCTCTTCATTCACTGTCAAGTTGCTAAAGCTGTCTGGTTTGTTTCGAAATTCACATTTAGTATGGATAGAATCCTTTTAGACAATCTAAGCTCCTGGATTAATCATTGGCTACGCACACTACATTTCTCTTCATAGGAAGCTTAAGTTTTCCACAGCTTCTTTGCCAGCATTTTGTGGACACTATGAAAGCATAAAAATGAATTTATTTTTGAAAAGGTTGAACCGAACCCACTCAAAGTACTTTTTATGACAAAACCCACATGAAAGGGATTCTTGAAGCCTGCAACAATCCTCCTCAAGAAGAAACAAACAACATCGTTAGTCCGCCGATCTTATGGCAAAGCATGATAATTAGGGGTGAGCAAAAAATTAATTAGTTCAAATTATTCAAGTTATTCAAAATTTTGAGTCAACTCGAATAAGAATATCTAGTTATTTAGTTTAGCTTGCGTTTGAATTATACAACTCTAATTATCCAAAAAACCAAATAAGTAAAAATGGCATTGCTTTATATCTTAGAAAAAAACCAAATATTTGCAAAGCAATTACCCACTTACGTGACCTGAAACCCTCTAAACCTTTGCTTGCCTTCTTCATCACATTTGTTTAGAAAGAAAAAAAAAAAAAAAAAAAAGAACAACAAATACTTTAGGTGTTTCTATTTTAATCCCAAACCCTTCAGGCCTTCAATGCTACTTCATCATTTGCTAATTCATCATCATTTTCATCTTTTTCGATTTTGCAATCAACCATGTCTGAGGTTAAACCCTAACCCTTATGTGCTGCTAACCATGTTTATCTCTTTTAATCTCTAGGTTTTATTTAGATTAAGGGTTTTAATGAACGTTTTTTTAGTTATTTAGCATTTCAACTAGGTTGCACTGTTTTGGATACCTTTGCAATTTCTTTTTCCTTTTTGTTCAATTGCTATGCTTTGAGAGATTATTAAGATTTTGGATGGTTCTAGGTTTGAAAGATTTCTTATCTTACTTTTTTTGTTGTGGACTTGTTTTGATGCTAATCACTAAGCAAAATCATTTGTTTATGGACTATAGGCAAGTTTATGAATTATTTTCGAACATTGATGCCATTTTGATGATGCATTTTAAAAGAGAGACCTTCATGTTTAATTACTAAATTTTGAGTATTATGAAATGATTTCTAGGCTTGTCTCCGCTTTAGAATTTTGGAAGGGCTATGATTGGTCGTCAGCTTCGCATGTTCATTCACTTTAGTTGCTCTTTCTCATTATTATAGAAGAATTATGTATATTTGGCGGATTTTCATCAATACGGTGCAATGAAAAAAGCAGAAACCATCTCATTGTAACTATTGGGTCTACCAAATGTGTTTAAATGACTCAAATGTTAAAGAATATTGTGCTTGAATCGTCATCTTTTTCGGCAGCATTTATGATTAATTAACTTTGTTGAGATTTATGAAGAATGAGTTCAGTCTTAAGAGAAGAACTTTTTAGGGAAAAAAATTACTTATTCTTTGAGTTAGGATAAACAAACACTTGCCTAACATGCATTTAGGCATTTAGACAAGAAACCTGTAGTACGCACTGTGCAATCACTAGCTAATTGGGGTGTTCGATGATTTTGTTTTTTTCGTGTAAGGAGAATTATTAACCTTTTGCATTTTGATATTTAGCTACTATGTCGTGAGGTTTGCTCATGCTTGAAGTTTAACTTTGTTAGTTTGCAACATTCAGAAGCAAGTCATTTCATTGTCTTTGAATATTGGGATCGTTGGTAAACTTGTTCTTAATGGATCCCCTAAGTATATACTTTATTCTTTTGCAGCGGTACCTTAATAAGTTTCAGGCAATTATAAGTATTACTTGCTAGTGAAAGGCCTCGGTTTTTAGGTTATTGCATATAATAGGTACTATAATCTTTGACCAGGTTTTAGTTGAATGAAGTTTTATTTCAACTCAAATAAATTTATTTAATTCGATTCGATTTTAATTTCTTTTCACGATTTGATTCAGTAAAATTTTAAATTGAGTTTGGTTGATAAAATTGTACTTATCAACTTGATTAATCTAAAATTTTTTCACTCGATTTGATCAAATGCTCACACCTAAAGGTAACTATCCTGAACCTTGCATGGAGGATCTTCCTTCAAGTTTGTAAAACAGAAACAATAACTGGTCAGGACTAGCAACTTTTGCAAAGACTATGATGGAAACACGATGATAGTAGCCAAAAGTGCTATTCACTCCAGAGTCCTGCTCTTAAGG
>JBBYHO010516251.1:0-15462 GCA_038382025.1 Adansonia gregorii | reverse complement strand
AGAGAGAGAGAGAGAGAGAGAGAGGGATAGGGATGGTCCTCGAGTTGTAAGACTAGGAGGCTGGTATGCAGATATTATTGCGATATTTGAACAAACAATTTTCGCAACAGGAAAAAAAAAAGTATCCAAAAAACAGCACAAGAATTCCAAAGAATAATAATAAGCAACCAAACCAGGATAAGATAATAGAAGGACAGAGATAAGGCAGCATCAATTCCCTTTCTTGTTTAGTCCATTGCTTTAACAGCTAAATGCAATGCTTCTGGAGATGGATCTAAATAGAATTCAAAGTGGCTCTAAGCTGATTAAAAGCATAGCTAACAATAAACAAAATCAGGGAACGGAAAAACAGTCATAACTCTTTCTTTTCTTTCTAATATTGTAAAGATTATCCTTTTATTGAAAGAGCAAGATTGATTAATTGAAATACGAAAGGAAACCCCAAGAACAAAAAAACCTCAATTAATTTATATCAGAAGAATTTACTACTGGGAAGAAAGAGGAGGGGATGGTGGCAATAACTGATGATGTAGATTCGGAGCAACTTGATGCTGTCCTCTCACCACAAAAGCATGCTGCAACAACTGAGCCGCTGTCCATCTCCTCGCCGGATCCCTCTGCAAGCAACACGATATAAAATTCCTGAACTCATTGGAAGCACTGGGCGGCGCCTCCGGTGGCTGAGACATACAAATCGCACACATAAGACTGGCCCAATCCCCTTGACTCCCAACCGCAAAAGGAAATCTCCCTAAATAAAATTCCAAAATGCTAACCCCTAAACTCCAAATATCCCCAGCGTAACCATCGTAGAGCCCATGGTTTAAATCCGTGTTAATCCTTTCAGGGCTCATGTAAGCTATGGTCCCCACCGATGAATTACATGGATCCATGGTTTGATCCAAGATTCGGCCCACCCCAAAATCAGCTATTTTCACCTTCTTCTTCGAATTGATTAACAGATTCGAAGGTTTTATGTCGCGGTGAACGATGCGTCGACGATGAAGGTAGTTGAGACCGCTGAGGATTTGTCGGGCTAGATCTGATAACTTAGACTCGTTGGATATGTAGGCCCCTTCTAAGGATCCGCCGTCCATGTATTCCAAAAGGACCTGGATTTCTCCGTTGTGATCGTACATTTCGTGGCATTTGACGACGTTAGGGTGGTCCACGTCACGGAGGATCTCGATCTCTCTACGGATCTGACGGCGGACGGACTCCTCGTGGTTTCCATAGATGACTTTGAGGGCATAAAGGCGAGACGAAGGGCGGTGAACGACTTTATAAACGGTGCCTCCCGTGCCGCTTCCTATTCTGTTGACCCGCTCGAGTTCCGAGAAGTTGACATGGTGAGCCATTACGTTAGCGTTGGAAGATGTTGTTGAAGTGGAGTTGGTGGTTGGAGGAAGCGGAAGAGGAACAGCGAGAGATGGGTCACGTTGAGGAAGGGGTAGGGTTAGGTCGGCTCGTCTACGGGTACGGCTCCTATTGGCTGATGGGAAGCCGGAGCCACCGGCAGTTGGTGGTGGTTGGGTTGGTTGTTGTTTGGGCCTCATGTCTCCCTTCTCATTAATTTCTGCTCTTTTTTTTTTTTTAATTGTTATTAATACTGATATTCTCCTTATATCAAATATCGGGAGGAAGCAAATAAAAGGAAAGGAGGTCAATGAAGAGTCTGGTTCTCTCTATTTTCAGACAACAGCGAGGAAGTTTCTTGGTGGAGAAAAAAAAGAAAATTAAAAAGGTAAAAGATATCTAAAATTGAAAATGCATTTATTTTTTATTTAAAAAAATGTCTAATTATCTTTTGGGTTTGGTTAATTCTCAATGATAATTTTCAAAAAAATTCAAAAAAAGAAAATGGACCATATATTATCAAAAACAGATAAAATAATTTAAAAATAATAATAATTATTATTAAAATTATTTAAAAATTTTATAATTATTTTTTTACCCTTCTTTCATGATTTTTTTATTTGACCAAATCCCTAAAGCTAAATCATTAATTACTATTTAAAAATAATTTAATATAAAAATAATAAAAATTAAAAAATATTTTATATTAAATTTTGAATTAATATATAATAAATAGATGTATATAATACAATTTTGACATAAAAATGTTAATATTTATTGTAGAATTTTTTTCATGATTTTCATAATATTAATTATTAATTTCTTTATTATGTTTTATGCATTAGATTTTTCAATTTTTTTCATAATATTAATTAATAAATAGATAGATTCGTTGAATTTAATACAATAGATTAATTTTACTAATTAATTTTATTCACTCATTGTGTTTAATGTAATAAATTAATTTTATTCATTGTTTTTTTAATTTTATTTTAACTCTTTTTAATAGAATTTCAATAGTTAAATTACTAAAAATCTAATAAAAATTATTTTCAATTAATATTTTCTCTTTCATTAAATTTAATTTTAATATAATATATTAGTTTTACGACTAAATTTTATCTCATTCACAGTGTTCCATTCTCATTTATTGAATTAATATAATATATTAATTTTATTCATTGCTGTTTGAATTTTGTTTCTTAAAAATTCTTTATGATATTAATTAATACTTTTATTTATTACTTTTTATACATTAGATATCTGAAGGGTTTTTTTAATAATATTACATATAATATATATAAAATACAATTTTTGACATAAATCCTAATATTTATTATAGAATTTTTCTCAGTGATTTTTTCATAATATTATTTATTAATTTTATTTTTTTATGCATTAGATTTCTCAATTATTTTTTTTCAAATATTAATTAATAAATAGATAGATTCATTAAATCTAACATAATAGATTAATTTGCTAATTAATTTTATTTCATTCATTATATTTAGTGTAATAGATTAATTTTATTCATTATTTTTTGAATTTTGTTTTAACTCCTTTTAATAGAATTTCAATGGTTAAATTACCAAAAATCTAACAAAAATTATTTCCAATTAATATTTTCTCTTTCATTGAATTTAATTTTAATATAATATATTTAATTTTACTACTAAATTTTATCTCATTCATAGTATTTAATATAATATATTAATTTTATCTCATTCTCATTCGTTGAATTAATATAATATATTAATTTTATTCATTTTTTTTTTGGAATTTCATTTCTCAAAGATTTTTTGTAATATTAATTAATAATTTTATTTATTATTTTTTATGCCTTAGATATCTCAAGGATTTTTTTTAATAATATTAATCAACAGATATGTAGATTCACTGAATTTAATATAATAGATTAATTTTATTCTTTTTTCAAATTTTGTTTCAACTGTTTTTAATAGAATTTGAATGGTTAAATTACTAAAAATATAATATAAAAATTACTACCAATTAACATTTTCTTGTTTTTAATATAATATATTAATTTTATCTCATTCTCATTCATTGAATTAATATAATATATTTAATCTTATTCATTGCTTTTCGAATTGCATTTCTCAAAGGATTTTTTGAATACCATTAATTCATAATTTTATTTATTATTTTTAATACATTACATTTCTCAAGGATTTTTTCATAATATTAAACAATAGATACATAAATTTACTAAATTTAATAAAAAAAATTAATTTTCTTTATATTTCATTAAAATTTTATGGTTTTAAAAAAAGAATCATTCTTTTTTTTGGTGAAAAATATTAGTACTCGAAGTAATATTTCTCAACAAGATCTACTCTCAAATGTTTCAATAGCTTATTTCACAGCCCAATCAATTATAGGTATGGGAAAAATACAAACAAAAATTCCTAAGGTCTATAACCTAATCAAGACATATCTTTTTCTATGAGACTATCGTGTTGGATTGTAGTAGTAGTTTTGACATGATTTTTGATCAGAAAGCCTTTTGTCAAATTTTTAAAACATGTACTTGGACATTCAGACGTCCAGCAATGAGACCAAATAAACTTTATGCATGTTATATTTGAGAAACAAACAGAGACTTCCAAGTGCCAAGACCTAAAAATTTGTTTTTCAACATTAGCGATATATTATAGAGTTATGTGAATGTCTCCGTTTATTGCTTTTATTCACCATAATTTATTTTATGCAAGTGAATGGCACACCAATGCCACTCCCTTGTGTGCTAAAACTAGCAATCAGTGACTTTAAACAACACCATTTGGCTTATTTAAGCATCATCTAGTGACTCACATTAAGGCCATCAAGTTTAAACTCATCAAAGCACATTTAAACACTTAAAAAATATGTTTATTTGCTCTAACTTAGTTTTAATTCAAGCTATTTTATTTAATATCCCCAAGTTACTCATTAAGGAGCTTATTAAACAAAACCAAACCTTGAATCACCTATTAATTAAATGAACTAATCTTGTCCTCTGGGGATCTTTTGAAAAACAAGGTTTTTATTCAACCTAATCATCCTTATGTGCATTTTATCAAATAAATAGAATACTAACCTATGGTTCTAACAACTTACCAACCATATAACCTATTCTAACCACAAAAATTCCACACGGTTGAATTTACCTATGCTAATCTAATCATTAATTCTAATCATTTAACAATCTAATATAAGAGAGCAAGATTGGATTCTATTCAATCAATATGCTTAACAATTAAAACATGATTTCAATCGTCTAAACTTAATAATTAATCAAGTAAGCTTTTAATCTTATCAAATTAGGTATTAATTTAGCTTACCCAAGTTCAGTTCAACTTAATTCATTAGGTTTCATTAATATATCATCATTTAAGCATAACCAAACCTAAGATCATAAACATCTAAGCATGGCCAAATCTTGCTATGCTATTTTCCTCTTGCTTGATCTCACATTAAGTTCAAGGATTAAGGACTTCATCATTTTACCTCATTTCCACTTAATCTTCCTAGTTTTAGCTCACATTACCTAATTTCTAATTCAACTAAACTTTAATCATCAAGATCTCATGAAATCAAGTTGGTTAAACCTAAATCTAAAGAAATCTCCATGTTTGAACTTAGGTAAAGCTCACTAAACATGATTTCAACCTAAATTTCAACAATTAATCGCTCGATCATGCTTAGAATAACATGAAATTGAGTAAATCATAACTTAAAATCAAATAAAAAAATCATAGCATCAAAATTCAAGATGGTCTAATGCTGTAGATCATGAATTTAAAATGAAATTAAATAGAAAAGCAATAAATTATACCTACTCCAAGCTAGATTTCTTTGTAAAGATAACAAGAGCTTAAAAGAAAAGAGAATAATCTAAATTTTCTAAAAATTGCTAAGTCTTTAAAAGTTGTGAAATTATTACCAATCTCCGATATTTATAGGCTTTGAAGTTGGTGACTTAAGCTTTAATCACTGTAGGGTAATCTTAGCTTAATCACTAACCTCCTAACTAACTTGAGGGGAATTGTATTATCACCATTAATGAATAAATAAACAAAATTAGCACATTAACCACATATAGGAATTTGACCAAAGCGTTATTTTTATACTAATCTATTTATAAACTTTTTTATTCCATTTAATTGATCATGACTTGTCTATGCAAAAGTGCAATTGAATGTTTTTTCCTGTGGTAAAAAGTGTCTTAATGACCTTCTCCATAAAATCTTAAATTTTTTATCCCATACCTCTCGGATAAGGATTTAGGAATTCCCAACATTTTAAATTCCTTAGGTCTTTTTATGACCTGCTTCTCGATTATACCTTCTAGACCTGAAGTCTGTGTTCAATTTTATTTTCATGTAATCAATTTCAAAGTCTGAGTTGTATAACTTTTCCAATTTCAGAATCTAACTCTAGGCTAAAAATTGACTTTTTACAATTGACTTTGCCTATAGTTGACTTTTGTCATTACATTAATTTTTTATTATAACTTTTAAAACAAATTTTTTCTTTCATACAAATGTTAGCAATAATCACTCTAACCACCTTAAGAGAATTTTACTGGTCAACTTTTGACATTTTCAAATTTTTGGGACCTAGGTCCTAGTTTTTCAAATCCGACACCTACCTCTTAAATCAGATAATTAAGCTTAGATGCCTTATTATGCTAAACTAAGCCTATCGAAACCAACCAAATCCTTAACTAGACCTTTCTATCCTGAGAGGATCTTGGATGTAGAAAATTTTATCTAATCCCTTAAAACCTATAAAAGTTAATTAGGGGCTTGGACAAAATAAAGTGTCTGCACAAGGCCTTATTGTATTGATACAATGTTGTGTTTTTAATGGATTTTGGTGAAGTGAACACATGTATTGATATAAACACCATGGTATTGATATTGAAGGAAAATTTTGATCATGAACAAGCTTTTTCACCTAAGCTTACATTTCTTCTTAATGCCCTTGGATTATTTCATGACCATACAAGGAATGCATGAATAATGCATAAACATTCAACAACACACTTGTAATAACATGAAAGATGACATGAACATGAAAAGAACTATTTTCATGGCATAGAGCACATAGTGGAAAATTACTAACGAATGAAAAACATGATTTTCATGTCATTAAATAATCACAAAACATCATTAAGCTCAACGGAACGTCAAAGAATCTTGAAATGATAATGCATTATCAAGGATTAAGCATGAATGGTGGAGGAAAATGTCATAGATCAATGAAACAATGGCTATTCTAAGATGAGTAAAGAAAAATAAGATTTTTAAGCACTCAAGCAACTCCAAAGCATCATCCAAATATCATAAACTTAAAATCCCATCAAATCAATCTCAAAGATGCATGTTTTCCTACGAGGGTCATAGCTTCAAGAATACTGATTAGGCAGAATAGCATGAAACATGTTTTGATGCAAATGAATAAAAAGTGAGATATGGATATACTAAAGGAGTTTTACACCTTGTTTGCTATCTCTCCAAATGTAGAAACCTAATTTTGTCCAGTCTCTTTTCCTGACAATCTAAAATATCTGAAACTAAGAGTTTAGCGGTTGCCTAGTGGTGGTAGATTTCCTTAAGACCTATTTAATTTTGCTTAAATGATCGCAAGTGCACATGACAAAATTAGTGCCATTTCAAGGGTCATAAAGAGTAAATCTCGAATAAAAAAAGACAAATATCAAGGTAAAATTAACTTTTAACTTTATACTTTTAAAATTTTGAAATTTATTTTTTAGATCTTCTCATGATCGAGAATTTTTTGTTAAATTTAAGCAGTTGACTATCATATATATTTACCAATACTTGTATGGTATTCATGCTGATATGCACTTTGAAAAATTAGAAATATTCAAAGAAAAATTCATATTGGCATTTTATACTACAAGGTGCTAAGTTGCCCATTTTAGTGATTAAGTTTGAATTATTCACAGTACTACAGGTATCATATTCATGAAATTTTTTCAATAAAATTGTTTTAGATTTCAGATTTTCAGATTTATTATTTTTATAACTTAATATTTTGATTAATTTATTGGATTTAATTCATTTTTATAAATTTTGAACATATTTTTGAATTTTTTTTAAATTCTACTTTGTAAATTTTTTCAAGAAGAGTTTTTTTAGTTTATAACTTTTAAAATTCTTCAAATATTATTATTAAATTCATATTAAATCAGGTTTCTAAAATTCAATTCATTTTATGATTTTTAGTTTTTTTTTAGAATTTTTCTATTTTTACTCCATAAATTTTTTTGTAGGATTTTTCTGAGTTTATAATTTCTAAAATTCTTCAAATATTACTATTAAATTCAAATCAAATTAGTTTTTAGAAATTTAATTTATTTTATGAATTTTGTATTTTTTAAATTATAATTTTCCCAATAAGGGTTTTTCTTATAAAATTTTACGAATATGGAATTTTAACAATTTTTTCTTGAACATTAGAATTGATTTTGTTATTAGATTAAATTAAATTGATCATATGAAATCTTGTTTCAAATACATAATTTTTTGTTTTACAATTTAATCCCTTTAATTAATTTTATGGTATATTTGACATATTATATAAATATATCCCAAAATTCTCTAGAGCTTGATGATGTTATGAATGACATAATCCACTAAAAGACAAACTTAATTAATATAAATAAAATCAAAATAAAATAAAAATAAATGAATAAAATAATAAAAAAGAAAAAAAAGTGTAGAAACATGTAGAACCCACTAGCCAAGGCAATTCTTGATGCCTCGGCTAACTCTTCCCTTTCATAAATAGGGGAAGAAAATTTGCATTAAAGGTCTTTAGGCTTTAGGAAGAAAATAGAAGGAAGAAAAACACTAAAATATCTAGATTTTCAAGCTTTTCTAAGGTAAAATTCTTGAAAGATTCTTAATTTTTGTTCATTTCTTGTTTGATTCTTCTTTTAATGATCCAAATGGGTACTTGTGCTCATGAATTTTGATTCATGTTGAAAGGCTAAATATGTTGGCTATGATTAAAGTTTTTGATTTTTGTTGTTTTAGTTAATTTTTTTAGAAATAATTTGATTTTCATTGAGATTATTTGTGTTTGTTGATATGTATATTGTTATTTTTATGAACACATGTTTATGTATTTTTTTAATATTTCATGTTGTTTTATATTGATTTATTCATTATTTTTTATGTTTTTATGCTTATTTATGCTTGGTAAAAGCTATAACATGCATGTATGTTAATATTTATGAAAATATGTGATGATAAAATTATTTTTGCTGAAAATATTACGCTGTATGAATCTAATGGGTATTTTTGATAATATTTTTATGCATAATTTTGTGATGATTTTATGTTTTTAGGTTATTTTGTAATATTAGAAAATCTAGGGACTAAATTGTAAAATATTAAAAATATTTTTCAAGACCATTCTTGCATGGCTGAGATCCTCTAGTATCATGTGAGGAGTTATTCTTGCATATTGTAACATGCTTTAGCCATTCTTAACATTTTAGGGACTAATTTATAATTTTAGAAAGTTTAGGGACTAATTTGTAAAAATGTGAAATAATTATTTTGTGGCCATAGCTGTTTGGTGAATCGTTTTCATGATTTTTGTTGTGGTTTTTGTGAATCGTCATGATGTGCTTTGCATTAATTTATGATTTTCTATTGTGTAAGGACTAAATTGAAAAATAAAAAAGTTTTAAATTTATTAGGAAAATCGTTCATTTAGGGGTATTTTGATATTTTAAAAATATTTGTAACATTCCTATGGTCTTCCGTAAAGGTGTAGAAATTATTGAACATTTTGTATTCATTCAATTTTTTGTTGAGGTATTAAATGCAATTTTAAAAATTTTACAGACTTGTCTATAAAATTGCAAAATTTTCGTTTTAAGGCCATAGATACTTGGCCAAATTTATGATATGATCATTTAATATAATTTTCATGATTTTTTTATGATGAATTTTGAGATTAATTATGTGTTTTGTTTTGTATAGAGACTAAATTACAAAGTTAGAAAATATTGGGGATCATTTACAAAAAATTTGCATTTTAGGATCAATGTGATTTTTTTATATTTTAATATTATTTCTAACATTCCTATGGTCTTCCGTGGGGGGTGTAGAAATTATTAAATCTTTTTGCATTCCTCTAGTTTTCTGGTGGGGGTACAAAATGTAATTTTGGAATGTTTAGGAACCTATTAGTAATTTTTGCATTTTAGGTCAATCTTAATGTTCAAATTACCCAAGGAAGGTATAATTACATTGCATATCATATCTAATTATCATTTCATATTATTTCATTTTTGAGTCCTTTAGGGTATCGAGATACCTATAAGTCAAAAATGTAACTTAGGCACATTTTAATAATTTACATTAGAACCAAGTCTTATGTGATCACTAGGATACTTCTACGTCGAAGGTGTATAGTAGGATTAAGTTTGTTTGCTTATGATGTCATCTAGCCCTTTAGGTTACTAAGATACTTATATGTTGAAGGTACAAGTAGGGGTCTTTTGGTAATTTACCCTGAAATCAAGTGCTTTAATAATTACTAGGATACTTATACATCGAAGGTGCATAATAAGGATAGGTTCATCTTTTTATAGAGTTGTCGAGTCTTTTTGGCTTACTCGAATGCTTCTACATCGAAGGTAGACCTTAGGGATATTTTGGTAATTTATGTTAGAACCAAGTCCTATGTGATTACCCTGATACTTGGATTTCAAGGGTGTACAGTAGGAATAGGTTCATTTGCCTATAAAGTTTTATAATTTTTTAGGTTACTCGGATGCTTATATATCAAATGTACACCTTAGTAACATTTTATTAATTTATTTTTTGAACTAAGTCCTTTGGGGTCACTAGGATACTTTTAAGTCAAAGGCAATGTTTCCTACGTTAAAATAGTACATAAAATTTCTCCCAACATATGAAAGGGATTTTATGGACTATTTTAATAACGAGATATCTTTTTTTAAAAAAAATAAAAATTAAGATTTTTTATAAACTTTTAAAGAATAAAACCTTTTGTATTCCTCTAGTTCTTTGGTTGAAAACAAAAGATATTTTGATTTCTTAAACCTTTTGTATTCTACTGGCTCTCCAACGGGGTATGAAAGAGAACAATGAAAACTTTTGTATTTTTTTGCCTCTTCAAGAAGCTACGAAAGATATTTTAATTTTCAAAAATATAAAAAAATCTAATTTCCTAATTCGAAATAATAAACTTGTTTCATAAAATTTTATTTTGAGATATGGGAGTTAAAATTAAAAATCAAGTATTTAAATTGAATAAAAATCAAAACTAAATTAACACTTGATTAATAAGGTACCATTGCTCGACATTACAAGAAGATCTGTCCTTGTGATTGTAATTAACTCTGAGACCCTTTCACATGACCTCTGGTATCAACGTGGACTTAGATTTTCTTTTTGCGAGTTTCGTAACCCTTAAAACATAAATTTTGATATGTGACTGATCTTAACTAATAAATAGATTGAGGGCGACTCTAAATAAATGGTTGTTTCGTAATGACTATTTAGGATTATGTTGAATGAGCAATTAATCTCGACAAATCTATCTCTAGACATGAAAAATAAAAAAATAATATTAATAATGATTTGAGCCCTTAAAAATAATAAAAGATAATGATATATATATATATAGGAATAAGGGGCATATCCACCATTTTAAGTTGAGCTAGTCAGGATTTTTGTCTAGGCCATGTTACGATGTTGTAATATGGCTCAGATACAATTCCTAACTAGCCTGACTTAAAATGATAGATATGCCTATTGTTGCTATATATATTCCTATATATCATTGTTCTTTTACTTTTAAGGGCCATATTATTAATAATATTTTTTTTATCTTTCATGCTAAGAATTGAGTTGACGAGATGAATCACTCACTTGACTTCTCTAAATAGGCATTACAAAATGACTATTTATTTTGGAGTTGCTACCAATCTATTTCATCTTGGAAAGATTAGTGACCTAGAGGAGCTTATATTTCTAGAGTTATGAAATCCTTAAAATAGACTCCAAGATCTACACTTATACTAGAGATCGCTTGAAAGGGTTTCAGAGTCGATTACAATCACAAGTAAAAATCAACTTTCTTATGATGCTCTGTACTCGGTACCTTATTAATTGTGTGTTACTTTAAATTTAAATTTTTATTTAGTTTTAATATTTGACATTCAATTACAATTCCCATTGATAAAAATAAAATTTTAGGAAGCAAGTTTATTATTTTGAATGAAGAAATTAGGTTTTTATATTTTTAAAAATCAAAATATCTTTCACACCTTCTTGAAAAACTAGAAGAACATGAAAGTTTTTATCATTCGCTTTCATACCCTGCTAAAATGCTGGTAGAATGCAAAAGGTTTTAGGAAATTAAAATATCTTTTGTACCTCGCTGAAGACAAAATGTGCTAAACCTGACTTTATGGATCAAAATTTGGTCAATTTGATGAACATGTCCCTTACAGTAAACGTTTGACTTGAAAGTATCTTGGTGAGCCTAAAGAACTTGGCTCAAAAATAAATTAATGAAATATTGCTAAGGTGTACCTTCAATATATAAGTATCTTAGTACCTTAAAAGATTCTAAAACTTCATAGCCAAACGAACCTATTCCTACTATAAACCTTCAACATCTAAGTATCCTGTTGATCACATAAGACTTGGTTCTAACATAAATTACTAAAATATCTTTAAGATTTACCTTCGACGTATAAGGGTCCTAGTAAGCCTAAAGGACTCAATAACTCTATTAAAAGATGAACCTATCCTTATTGTGCACCTTTGATGTATAAGTATCCCATTAATTATAAAGGATTCAATTTAGGGTAAATTACCAAAATACCTTTGGGTGTACTTTTGACCTATGAGTATCCCAGTAACGTAAAGGGCTAGATGACATCATAAACAAAAAAAGCTACTCCTACTATATAACTTTGGCATAAAAGTATCTCGGTGATCACGTAGGACTTGATTTGAATATAAATTACTAAAATATCCCTAAGGTGTACCTCTGACCTATAAGTATCCTGATACCTTAAAAGATCCGAAGATGATATGATATGAAAATATAATTATACACTTAAGATAGACTTAAAATGCAAAAATTACTAGTAGGTCCCCAAGCTTTCCCAAATTACATTTTGTACCTCCATCGGGAACTAAAGGAATATGAACAGTTTTAATAATTTCTACATCCTTATAGAAGACCATAGGAATGTTGAAATAATTTTAAAATATCAAAAATATCACATTGATCCTAAAATGCAAAGTTTTTCTAAATTATCCTAATATTTTTTTATTTTGCAATTTAGTCCTTGCAGAAAACAAAAACATAATTAATCACAAAATTCATCATAAAAATCATGAAAATTATATCAAAAGATCATATAACAAATTTGGCCAAGTATCTACAGCCTTAAAACAAAAATTTTGCAATTTTGCAAATATTTCCCTTTTTTAAAATTGCATTTTGTATGCTAATGGAAAACCAAAAGAATCTAAAAAGTTTAATAATTTTTAAACCACTACAGAAGACCATAGGAATGTTAGAAATATTTTTAAAATATCAAAATACCCCTAAATGAATGATTTTTCCTAATGAATTTAATACTTTTCCATTTGTTGAATTTAGTCCCTACATAGTAAAAAATCATAAATTAATACAAAACACATCATGAAAATTCACAAAACCAGGTCAAAAATCATGAATATGATTCACAAAACCTATAGCAACAAAACAATTTTTTCGCGTTTTTGCAAATTAGTCCTTAAACTTTCTAAAATTACAAAAAAGGTCTCTAAAATGTTAAAAATGCCTAAAACATGTTAGAATATGCAAGAAACACTCCTTACATGATACTAGAGGCTCCCAGCCATGTAGGAATGATCTTGAAAAATATTTTTAATATTTACAATTTAGTCCCTAGGTTTCCTAATATTATACAATAACCTAAAAACCATGAAATTATCTTGAAATTAAGCATAAAAATATTATCAAAATACCAATTAGATTTGGCCAGCATAATATTTTCAATGAAAATAATTTTTTCATCACATATTTTCATAAATATTAACATACATGCATGTTATAGTTTTTGCTGAGCATTAATAAGCAAAAACAACTTAACAAATAATGAATAAATCAATATAAACAACATGAAAATATTAAGAAAAATTACGTAAACATGTATTCGTGAAAATAAAAATAAACATATCAACAAACACATATAATCTCAAAGAAAATCAAACAATTTCTAATAAAAATTAACTAAAACAACCTAAATAAAAAAAAATTTAATCATAGCCATCATACTTGGCCTTTCAACATGAATCAAAATTAATGAGCAAAAGTATTTATTTGGCTCATTAAAAGAAGATTCAAATAAGAAATGAACAAAAATTAAGAAATTTTCAAGAATTTTACCTTAGAAAAGCTTGAAAATCTAGGTATTTTAGTGTTTCTTTTTTTTATTTTCTTCCTAAAGCCTAAAGATCTTTAACGAAGATTTTTTTCCCCTATTTATAGAAGGGAAGAGTCAGCTAAGGCACCGAGAGTTGCTTTAGCTGATGGGTTTTACATGTTTATACATATTTTTTCTTTTATTTATTTATTTATTTTATTTTGATGATTTATATTAATTAAATTTGTCTCTTAGTGGATTATATCATCCATAACATGATCAAGCTCTAGAGAATTTTGGAAGATATTTATATAATATGTATAATTTTACCATAAAAATTAATTAGAAGTATTAAATTGTAAAAATTAAAAGTTATGTATTTGAAATAAAATTTCATATGATCAATTTAATTTAATCTAATAACAAAATCAATTTTAATGTTTAAGAAAAAAATATTAAAATTCCAAACTCATAAAATTTTATAAGTAAAACCCTTATAGGGTGCTAGACCTTTTAGTGGTGAATGAAATCAAGAAGGGGGTGAATTGATTTCTTAAAATTTTAGTAAATTAAAAATGTTGATAAATAAAATTGAGAAATCTAAGTAATAAACTTTGGAGTGCAAGTTAATGAATAGAAATAAACAATTAAAGACAAGGGAAAGGGAAGCAAACTCAAAGATTTAGAGAGGTTCGACCTCAATTGCCTAAGTCCTCTACCTCAGCCTCGCTTGCCTCGGATTTCCATAATTCACTAACTTGAATTGCCTACCTTTTAAGGACAAGGTATAACTTTTACACTATTTATCTTTCAAGGCTAAGATAGAAACCTCTGCCCTCGATCTTTTATGGCTAAGATAAAATCCTCTCTCACTACTTTTGAAGGCTAAGTAGAAACCTTATCTAGTTTTGAATGGCTAAGTAGGAATCCCCCCTTTTGCAAGGATTTGAGTGTAAACACTAAAGGTTAGGTGTTTACAAGAATTTTGGATCAAGGGAAATATGTATCTAAAGAAACAAAATGAAGAATACAAAAATAGGAAGAATTAACCATATATAAAGGAAAACTACTTGGCAAAAATGATGGAGAAAATGAAAGATATGACTCCAAGCACAATCTCTTAGTTTCTCTTCTTATTGAAGGTGTTAGAGTGGCTTATTTATAGCCTTGATCATGATTTTAGCCATTAGGAACATTTGGTGAAGGAATATAATCGTTGGAGCCTTCAAAATGTCATTTCCCATTGTTCCCTATGCCTTTGTATCGATATAGTTAAGTGGGTATCGATACATTATGTTTAATAGTCCAAAACATGACTGTTAAATAGTTTTGCATCGACACAGAAAGATTTGACTTGATACATGAACAATTCTGTATCAATACAGAATGCTCTATCTCAATACATGAATAGTGGTGCATTTTAAGGTTATTTAGCTACTGCCAAGTATTGTATCAATACATATACATAGTTTATCGATAAATTCACATGAAAATCAATTTGTATCGATACATATACATAGTTTATCGATACATTCACATGAAAATCAATTTTAAAAGGTGTTTTTTATGACTTTAAAACATGTAAAACTTATCTAAAAAATGTTTTATATAAAAATATGTATTAAGAACATATTTTTGAGTGC